>CABFWO010005177.1:0-35559 GCA_902155825.1 Timema genevievae
AAGTGGTTTTGTGTTTTTTAAAAGTCAAAGTCTGGAGGGATTTAAGGAGAATAGTTGGCTACGAAATGAATTGACCTTGGTTTGAATTCAGTTGATGCTAATGAAGATATATATTATTTTTTGAACAGGGATTGTTCATGCTATCCACATCAAAACTTTTATTGGATATGAATGTCGAGTTGTTTGTCCTTGGGCTAAGTTAGTTTGTAATTTGTGTGAAGATTTAGCATGTGTGTCTTGTAAAATAAACGTCAATAAATAAATTATATCTTTCATGCGTAATCTAGGAAATTTATCCAAATTAAATTTTGCCTTAAACTAGACCAAAACTTCTTCATTTTTATGGTTGTAATATTAATTCACTAAAAAGTCTTTATAAATCAAGTAAGAATAAAATAATCAATACACTTTCTATTATTTATTTAAGAACTAAACATTTAGTTCAAAAACATGTCACAAATTAACTATGATACTAATAATTGGTTTTATTTCCCATTTCTATTTGGTTAGAGCATATCTAAATGGATTTTAAAACCGACATTTTACATGAATTTAAGCTCTGAAATATATTCAAACCTAAATCCTATTTTTAAAAAATGAGACAAATGGGGATTGATATTGATTTAAAAAAACCTTCAAATTAACATTTTTTATTGTTTATATTTTTATGAGTATTATTTAAAAATAAAGTAAAATAAACATTATAATTATACCAAAACTAACCATTAAAATATATATTTCATATATATTTAAATCAAATATAATTTATTTCCTGAGTAATTTTTTAAAAATAAGATAATTTATCAGTTAGGATTCATCTTGTGCTAGTTCAACTATAGTTTAATTAATGTATTTAAAATATTTAAGTAATGAAACATTGAACCCGTTTAAAATGTATAGGAAAACTCTACATAACAAGTGAATTTTATCAAACAGCTTTCTATGCTACCAACGGATATTTCCCAAAAAGTTTTAATTCTCAAAAATAACTTTTTCTTCAAAGAAGCATGTGGGGTGAAATCGATTAATTTGGCAACCTTAAAAACAGGTTTATTATTCTATGTCTCTGTGTGTGTATGGTGTTTATGTGTGTGAAGAAAAAAAGATGTGTATCACACTACGACCATAAAATATTGGTCATAATTTTTTAACTGTATTCTAAATTTCTCATGCCCACATCTGGAAAACAAGTTTTCTTGCTAGTATGTTCTTTAAAAAAAAGAAACATAAAATATTTAATCAGAATTGGATATTTATTTATGGGACTAGAAGTCTTGGTAATCGGAAATAAGCTCACTGGAAATGACTTTTGGACTTCTTTTTATTGTTTGGTTATGTTAATTTACTTATTTTAGTCACGTTTTTTTTAAAGTGGAGCTTAAAGTAAACGCCTACATGAGTATTTAAACTACACAAACATTATTAGAAAGTGTTAGGTTAAATTACTTGCAAAACAAAGCTATGTATTTTATAAAATAGTTTTCTTTTTCTTTCTTTCTCATTTAAAAAAAAATGAAATCCCGTTACATATCAGAACGTAACAATGGCCCAGGTTTTGGACAGGTCGAGTTATCTTGATGTAACAACAAAATCTAACTATATCGGTGTTTGGAGGTTAGCAGAGGTTGATCTTAGCTTCCGGGTCTTTCCTTAGAAATAATTAAGATCGATTTATTGTGATATGAATAATTATTAGTTCATTTTAATCATATGGTCATGCAGACAATGCCATCATTAACAGATTTATCGGTGATGGACAGGTCGGTGTTTGAATCTAATTTGGGTGTTTTTTACCAAACTTCTACACTCTCTTGTTAAGTAAATATATGTAAATATACTTAATGGGTAGTAAGACGTGGAAAACTATGGGGAAGGTGATAAGACTAATTATGTTTTAATTTATCACCGCGTCTTACCACCTGTTCAGGTTATAAGCATAAAAATTATATGGTAATTACTCTAATGGTGTAGGGGTAAGTAAAGAAAAGTTTTATAACTAATCAACACTCATTTGTGTGGCAGGAGAGTGGGAAACCATTTAGGAAAACTACCCTCAATATACCCGACTGTGATTCGAACTCCAATCTCTCTCCCCCACACTTCACCAGGCCTTAGGCCGTTTGTCCACTGAAGCGGGTTATATTGATGTTAAGATGTCAAACCCCTACAAAGCTTTAATTTTATTATTATTTTATGTGATCATATCCAAACCACATTTTAACTATCTACTTCTTCAATTAAATGTTTGTCTTTGTGATGTTATTTTTTTATAAATAGAAAATAAAAGTCACTATTACAACTTTGTGTTTTATTAGTGTGTTCCCACAATGTTAGCTCTTGGACTAAAGTACTATTTATAACAGTGCCTGGTAAGCACGTAGTCCCTGAAAAAGACTATGGACTTTAGTAAAATCATACCATCAATTGCCATCGTGGTATAGGATTTATTTTTCAAACTCAAAATAAAATTTTATAACTAAATTATATAACTAACCCTCTTCGGTGATCGAATGATCTGAGTTTCTTTTTTCATAATACACTGGATTAGGGATAACGGAGAATTCAGGGTTCGAATCACTGTCAGCTGTACTGAGGGTAGTTTCTACTAAATTGTTTTATATTCTCTCCACGTAAATGCGGGTATATTTCTTCTAATCTTAACCCTACTCAACGTTAAAGCATTAGCTTGGTTAGTAGCCTACATATATTCACTACCCAAATTAGTATTGAAAAGCCAAGCTTTAAGAAGAATAAAAATAATATCATGAAAATTGTACCGTAACCACACACATAAGCTCCGTGTTACGCCAAATTTTCAGAACTCCAGCTCTCCATTGGATCTTCCGCCAAGTTAAGTTTTTTTTTTAGCACCGCGTCTTACTACTCGTTTGGGTTGTACGCCTTTGTACTAATTACGCTAATGGTTTTAGGATGAGTAAGGTTGAATGTATATGAGGTGATGCCGCATTTGGGTGGAGGTAAAATTGAAAAACATATAGGAATGATGTGATTTAGAATCGTCTGTTAGAAAGAAAGGTTATGATATAATATTATGGTAGGTTTCGTTACTAATAATATAATAGTTACGTTTAATTCAAACACTTAAAGGAAAAATGTAATGTTCACTTACTCACAATATTGACACTTTGTTAATTATTATTTATAGAAAATCTCAAATGTTACCTATCCTTATCAAAGATGTCCACTTAACATCGCGCAATTTAGCATGAATTGACTCTTAAATTTAATGTAGTTGCTCTCACTCTTTGCGAAAATTGTTGAACTATACATATAAATATTCATCCGTTACTACTGGGTTTTTCTTTGAGCTACATCTTGCCACCCATCCGGACTATCTTCAATTAATTACCGTACACTTATGAGCTAGGGAGGATGAGGGTATAATTTAGACGTGGGTTGTTACCAGGGTAACAAAATATTGATGGGAATATACTGGTAAACTGTTCCCCCTTCCTCATTTACCATTTGATTGACCACACAAGAGAGTCATGGAGTTAACTATCGTGTGTTTATCCGCTTTAAAGTGCTATTATGATTTTTTTTAGTACCGCGTCTTACTAACCGTTTGAGTTACATGCTTGTGTAATAATTACGTTAACGGTTTTAGGGACTAGGAAAGTTATATTTAGAGGAAATGTACCCTACATTTGCGTGGAAAATTATTTAGGTAGAAACATCCTCAGTACATTAGATCGAGATTAGAGCCTTTATCTCCTCGTCGGCAGGTCTAGTCTACTGCGAGAGTAGCGCGTTAGGCCATGCGGTCACCGAAGCAGATCAAGTCTTATAATGAATGGTAAAGGATTATTTAATAGTACAGTCCCATCAAACTTATTTTTTTTCTTGGCAACAACCCATTCCTGTAATTTAAAGTATTATATGTACCCGTATTTTCATGGAATGAGAATGTAAAACCGTTCAGAGAAAAAAACCTCAACATACCCAATTGGGACTTGAGCTCAGATTGTCCCGTTACCAGAACCAAAAAACAACCGCCTTTACGAACGTGACGTTTAGTCCACGTGTCCACCAATACGATTTTTGTTGTTGATGTCATATAAAAACATCCCGTGGTGTCTCTTTATTGTGACACGCCGAAGTTAAATGGTAGCGTCGTTTTGTTGTCAGACCTGAGCGACGCGGGTCCCGAGTTGGGTGCCGGCAGCGCCCCTGGCAGCGACTCGCAGCACGCGCTCAACTACTCGACGTTGGCGTCTGCGGCGGCGGTGGCCGTGGGGGCGGGAGGAGGCGTGGTGGGTCCTGGGGGCATGGTGGACCCCAGCCTCTCCTCGACAGAGACCCTGCTCCGGAATATCCAGGGACTCCTCAAGGTCGCCGCCGACAACGCGCGCCAGCAGGAGCGACAGATAAACTACGAGAAGAGTGAGTACTACTATTTGCTCTTTTTGACAGTATCCGAAATGTGTAACTGAAATCCTGTGTACAGTCCGATTTAGATAGATAGCTATCTAGACCATTTTTACATGAATGTATATTTATTTAGGCATATATATACATAAAAATAATCAGAAATATTTACTAAATTTCTTGTACAGTCCAATTTAGATAAAAAAGATTTTTTGACAGTTATAAAAAATATATTCAAACAATTTTCACACACACACATAATCCGATATATTTTACCTAAAGATCCTGTGAGTCCAATTTTGATATAAATAATTATTTTTTTGACCAATTTAGAAACATTTTTTACAATTTTCAGACAATTTTTACATACTATCCGATTTTTTTATATTTTTTTTGCTGAAAGCTCATGTACAGTCGAATTACAATAAAATGGAACTTTTCTGACGGTCATAAAAACTACTAAAACAATCTTCATTTTCTATTATAAGTTATTAAATTGTTACCGAAAGCCATGTACACTCGTTTACCCTCAAAAATAGCACTATTACCTTGACTAACTACACTATGGCCCTATATTATAATCTGCAACATATTATAACCATAAAAGTTAAACTTGATACCTTTTAGAGTTCACGAATATTACAACCAGATTTAGATAGGTAAGAACTTATTTTTGGCAGTTACAAGCTACTTAAACTATATTTATGTATTCATAAAATTTCAATATTTCTTTAGTTTAGTTCTCTTTTAACCCCACGTTTTGCTACCCATTCGGGCTATACGCATCTATACTAATTGCACTAGGGTTGAGGAAGTTTGAGTTAATAGGAAGTGTACTCACATTTGAGTGGAATGATAGTGGAAAAAATTGAGAAGAAGCCACCTTCAGTACAATAGACCGGGTTCGAACACTAATCACCCTGCTTTCGGGAGATCGTCTGTTTCGAGATAAATTCCACGACCACCAAAGCGTGTAATAGCCTCTTTAAATGAAAAATAAACCATTCCATTGTTCTCAGAAAGTTTTTTTATAATTACAAATTATAGGCATCGAAAGATTAAATATCTTACCATCATTTGTATTGTGAGCAGACTGTACAAAGTGGTAATAGAAACAGGTTGATAAAAGGTTATATACTCTTTTTATCTCCTTCTAAAGACTCTCCAAGTACCTCTCTATATTTCTATCTCTTTCTCTCTCCAGTCTTTTAGGTAAAGAAAGTATATATCTGTGTTGTAGCGGGATTGTGTTTAAGAATTTATGTGTGCTCACAAGAAGTTAGCCAGAACTAGTAATTAAATATTGTGTTAGTTTCTCTCTCTTGTTTTTCTCCTCCTTTCTCTTTCTTACGTCAACGGATTGGCTACTTTAACGATTTGCTTTGGGGTCGCCACGGGGTCAAATTTATACCGCTTACCTTTCCACCAGCACCCATCGGGATATCCTACAAAAACAATAAAAAAAAAATAAAAAAAATGTTAAAGCACGTTTAGTTTGATGTTAGAAATAACTTTAACACAATGTTAAAACTTTGAGTTTCTGTTTCGTTTCAACTTTTTTTTTTACTTGATTTTCATGTTGTAAAAAAAATGAAAGAACTAAAAGCGAGTTTGAAATTATAAATAACAAATGGTAAAAGAAGCTTTAGATACCGACGGTGATGAAAAACTATTTTTATGGCTTGTCAGAGTTTTTTTAAAAGGTGGTAGGACTATAAATAATGTGATTGTTTAAACATTGTTCTGAAGTGTTGTTCAAATAATTATGATTCAATTGCTAATTGATTTTTTTTTTTACTTTTTAGGCTCTATGTTAGTGTTTATGAAACGAGTTTATTAATTTTATTCTTTGAAACTTTTGTGCTTTAAAATGTAATCAACAACGGAAGAATCAATTAGATACGCATTATATGTGTAATTAAATTTTTAAAACGTGCTGCAAGATTTTCATGACTAAGTATGACGCAAAATTTTCTAGCATTTTTTTAATGATAGTTCTTTATTTGTTTATACAAATTAAACTCTTTGATATAATAGATATAATATCACGGTTCCTTTTTCAGAGCTAACCAAACCTTAAATAATAACTTTCAGGCATAGAATCGACTATGTGAGCTTTCTTACTTTTCTGAATCGCAAATTAGTCTATATCAAAAATTCTTTTGATGTTAAGATCTTTATTGATTTTTGTCAAATCTACGGCTCAGTACCTTCCTCTTAGAGAAGTGCATTTTAAAATGCTCATGATTGTCTAACAGTTGTCGGAACTTACTTAATTTTATTTAAAATTGGACTTTCCCCCCTTTTTCCCTGTATATATATATATATATAAAGATTATATATATGCCTATATTATATACACGGGTATATATTAATAAGCTAAACACAATATTTTTTTACTGGGCCTTGTGAATTATGAACTATTAACTTGATAACCAAGTTCAATAAATTAGGGATTTTCGTATAAAACGAACTTTCTGATGTAATTACTTAGGTAAATTTAAATTTAAATAAAAAACGTTTCTACGATCATATTTATGGCCCATATAATTAATATCTATTTTGAAATTTTCAGATGAATGTGATTCTATAATAGTTATAGAGTATATAATTGTAATATATTTAAAATAAATTATCACTAAATTTTATTAAAACAGTATTTAGTTTGTAGGCCTATCTTTTTGCCATTTGGAACCGGAAGTACTTTATTTTATCTTTATTTTGAAATGGTTTTCAATTTAGCATATGTAAAAACCCAGTTTACATAGTTTAAATGTCTCACTATCCAATAATAATAAACAAGAAATACCTTACACATTTTTCAAACCTTGTTTTTATACATTATCTTATTTAATGAACATTTTACAATATATCTATGCAAAGCATCTCATTAAAAGCACTATAGTATCCATTGAGAAGTGTGTATAGTAATGATTTCACTAAAATTAATATATATGATACTACTAGTTTTACTGAGATTGACGCCATATGCAGAGGAAATAATTGGGATTCATTGGTGTGGATTTCGACTAAATGGATCAACAACCGATCAGATTTTTACTATTCGTCAAATATTAGAAACAATTACGCATGGATTAAAAAAAGTCTTATCTTTCAGTCAAAAGAAACCAACTATATGAAAATTTAGTTAAGTTAGGGATAGCCAAAAAACATACTAATTGAGGTATGTTTGATAGATGCGCGTGGTGGGTTATTGGTTGGAGATCAACTATCCGATACTTTTGAAATTCATAATAGATGCAAACAAAGAGACACACTTCCTCCAATAATTTTTGATCCAACCTTAGATTATGCTACTAGGATATTGCAAGATATTAGGAAAGGGTTGATATATATTTTTTAATTTATTTAGCACCGCGTCTTACTACCCGTTCGGGTAATACGCTTAAGTACTAATTGAGCTAATGGGTTAGGAATTAGGATAGTTGAATTTAGAGGAAGTGAACCCGCATTTTCGTGGAGGAAGAGTGGACAACCATTTAGGAAACCCCCCCCCTCCCCCAGTTAGCCCGACCAATAGTCGAACCTCGATCTCCCCGTCCTCGGCAGTATAGCTCAACACGAAACTAGCGCGTTAGCTAACTACGCCACCGTGGCGGGTGGGTACATTAAACGGTACAATACAGCTGTAAGGATACGCATATGATTTAACCCTGTTCTCATAACAAAACATTGTTAGGATAATGAAACCTCGCAGATTATAGTGGGAAGGACATGCAGTGCGAATGGGAGAATCCAGAACCGTGTTCAGGGTAATTACTGGCAAAACCAATGGGAAGAGACCATTGGGAGACCTAGACGCAGATGAGAGGATAACATTAGAGTGGACGTGAAACAGATAGGGTGTAATTAGGTGTACTAAAAAGAAATTTCTTAAAATAGGAATATATAGCATAATTTGTGAGGAAATGAACTTCTAAGTTCCTAATGCCATAGAGTGAGTGTTACTGGTATAAAATAATTTTTTTCTAATTTTTTTAGTGTTGGGAGAAGAATATTTTTTTAAACTTTTTAAAGAGTTCCAAGTGCTCTGCAGAGGTGAGTGCTAATGATCTGAGTTGAGGATACTGAGAAATATATAAACATGTTAGGCTCAATGTAAAAACGAACTTTGTTTCAGTTTTGTCTTTTACTGTTGGTATAAAGCTATCAGTGAAAGTTTTTAGTTTTTAAATTATTCCTTTTTATCAATTTCATTGCACCCCACCTCGGTTACTGCAAGATCTAACGCGCTACTCTTATGTTGGACTAGACTACCGATGATGGGAAGATCGAGGTTGTAATCCCGGTAGGATGTAGGCCTAATGAGGGTGTTTAAAAAAATAGTTTTCCACACTCCCTTCACGCAAATGTGGGTACACTTCCTATAAATATAACCTTCCTAGTCCCTAAAACCACTAGCGTAATTATGACATAAGCGTCTAACCCGAACGGGTAGTAAGACACGGTGTTAAAAAAAGGGTGTATTTTTAAAATATGGTAAAATTGTTTCACTTATCCCAATTACACTGTTTTCTTTAAAATTATATAGAATAAGGTAAACCACACCACGACGTAAAGTCTGGTTTTAGTTGTGTTACCTACCTAAGCTAGATATTATCCTTGGAGTGAGAAAGACTCTTAAGAGGACTGCAAAATGGGTCCAGATTCCTGTAATGAATGTCATGTGAAGCTTTATATTAAATCAGGTCACTATTTCTCACCGGTTTAAAAATCAATATTCAAAACTCAAGGAAATGACAAAAAAAAGAAATCTAGAATGAAGTGATGGATGCAACTGATAGAATAGTTACTTGTTTCATTCTAGCACTGTGGAGTTTTTGGCAAGTTCACGTGAAGTTTGGACGCATGTATGACCCCGGGGCAGATATTTTATAATGTCCACGTCAATATAAACATCTCCAATACAGGACTAATAATGCATGTAAGAGCGCTTTACAGCCGGGAGATATTTCGGTCAAGACGTTTAAGAAGACAGGAGACGCTTAGAGAGATGGAAAACCACCTAATCTAAATGTTGGAACAAAACTATTTCATAAAAATAAGAGATTATGATCTTCTCATATATATATATATAGTTATTGTCATGAAAATGTACCATTGTATATATGTAGCCTACGTATTTTTATCAGAAAGACTGTTGACGTTTAGGTGAAATCATTAATTTGACCAAATTAAATATCAACTTTAATCAAACCACATCAAATAGACATTTGTATATAATATATTTTGTAACATGACATCAAATATACAAGCTCGCATGTCTTTTTTAGTGAAATGACTTTAAATTGTCAAATTAAATGCTGTAAATATTAATGAAAGTCCATCAAATAGACCAATTTGCATGCCAAATTATGGAAAATCACATAAAGTGTTTAAATTTATAAGTCAACTTTTGTGTATTATCTTTTTTTCAATTACCGCATTCTTCTCTCTGTTCAGGTTATTCACATATATGATAACTATTATAGTGAGGTAGGGATGAAGAAGAAAACATTTTAGAAGTATAATATACCCGCATTTGCGTGGAAGAAGATTGAGAAACAATTAAGGAAAACACACACTAAGTAGAGACGACAGGGACTCAAACCCCAATCTCTTCATCATCAACAGGTCAGTCTAACTCGAGAGTGATGCCTTAAACTACTCGACCACTGAAGCGGGTTTTCATGGAATACTTTTGAGTGTCCACGTTTACGTGCCAAACTCTTGATATAATTTCCAATTAGACAAATTAAAATGTCGACTTTTATAAAAAAACCATAAAAACAAAGTGACAAAATTTACATGTCATATTTAATGGACAATTTTTAAAATTCAATCTATTGTTTTTAGTAGTCACAGACAACACATTAAATATTTTGTTTATTTATTTGAAATGTGATTGGATTTAACACAATATTGTAAGTTCCTGTTTTTTATTTGACACCACAACATTCTTAACCTAATACAGTTGAGTCTCCATAGTTCTAGATAGGGATACGTCCTTTTATATAGGAAGTATGATACTTTAATCAAGTGAAAAAACAAAGAGCACAAAGAAAAGAAAATAATTGATAGTTTATTCCAATTTTAAAAATACGGACATATTTTTGTACTTACGAAATAATGTTTGAATCACGTAATATAAAATAATATATATAAGGACATTCAACTCAAAATGAAGAAAGTAAAACTGCACTCAAGTTAATGACTTTCAAAGCTAGTGGGATGAGACAAGTGGTAAAACCTATACGTGGATGAAAGATTTGACTAGAATTAACCTGGTGTGATGAGGTGAACTGGATATAACTATCTCAAGATAGGGATAGGGTGTGATGAGGTGAGATGGGTAGAACTAGCTCAAGATAGGGATAGGGTGTGATAAGGTGAGATGGGTAGAACTAGCTCAAGATAGGGATAGGGTGTGATGAGGTGAACTGGATAGAACTAGCAAGATAGGGATAGGGTATAATGAGGTGAACTGGGTACAACTATCTCAATATAAGGATAGGGTACAGTGAGGTGGATTGGATATAGCTAGCTCAAGATAGGGATAGGGTATAATGAGGTGAACTGGGTAGAACTAGCTCAATATAAGGATAGGGTACAGTGAGGTGGATTGGATATAACTAGCTCAAGATAGGGATGGGGTATAATGAGGTGAACTGGGTAGAACTAGCTCAATATAGGGATATGGTGTAGTGAGGTAAACTGGATATAACTAACTCAAGATAGGGATAGGGAATAATGGTAAACTGAGTAGAACTATCTCAATATAAGGATAGGGTACAGTGAGGTGGATTGGATAGAACTACACTGAGATAGGGATAGGTTGCGAACTTTTGTAAATGCGTATAATATGTTGACTTTCAATTCCCTATGTTCCAAAGCATATTTAAGTATATTTTTACACTCGTATAGTGTATTGTATGTATTTTATTTTTATTTTTCTCTGTCTACTCCATGAATTTCCAGTTTTCGATAGTTAATGATGGGCTAGATCCTATTCAACACAAACTGTACATCACATCAAATACTATACAAAACCGGCAAAACTCGGTCTAATTGTTTGCGCTAGTGACTTGTCCAATTGACAGTCGTTCAATTTCAAACTGGGTTATAGTTTGTTTTCTATTTGTGACATTTCAGCCAATGTTAGTAAATATCTATGAGCCAGGCTTGGGTGTGTGGTACTAGGAATACTGTTCTAGGTTAAGCTAATTTGTAATTCATGTTCAGATAAAAAAATATGTGGGTCTATAAAGTGAATTTTATACACCACAACAAAAATTAAACTAAATTAAAGCCTTAATTGAGGGTAAACCATTGCTTTCTTAAATAACCTGTTTATTTATCTTCAATATATTTTGGTTGGATGTCGTTAGCTTTTTTTTCTTTCCTACAGTACAACTCGATCATAAATAAAGGTATATTGTATATAATAATCCAATACGTATATAATTATAAACGATTCTGTTTCCAGAATACAACATAAGATAATAATTAATCACCATCAATTAAACAAACTCCTTCGTATGGGCAAACACAACGCATCAATAAGAGACCATGTCCGTCCAAGACATGGTATCGATTGTTTTTTATTTTAAGGTGAACAGATAGTTTTATAGCTTCACACAAAACACTCTTTTAAAGAACAGGCAACTCATTGCGTCCAGACACGCTAACAGATTGTTAATGCCCACTTTTGAGATTCCTACCTCCGACAGACTTGGGCTATGGCACTTGGCAGGCGTATTCATATATGTGTGTTTGTCCGATGGAAAACAAAGATCAATCCCACATCGGAAAAAAAGGGGGAGGGAAGTTGATGGAAATGAATGACGTCAACATGGATCTAATTCTCCTCTCATTTCTATTCTAGATACTTTTTTTTTCTCCCCTTCTTTCATCTCCTGTTTTAATTTACGAGCAAATATCCATTCCTCTTGATTCAAGCCTTTGTTGCTCCTTATTTGTTTCGTTTTATTTGGACAAGAAATTGATTGCGTGTTTAGTCATGATTGTGTTGTGAAGGAAATTTGGTTTGTGTTTATTTTTTAGTGACGCACGCTCAAAGAAAGGAAATCGGACACCGCTTCAATTAGTAGTGTTAGGATTTAATACAAGTAAGGAATATCGTCATTTTAAACTACCTAGGTTGTTGGAAACATGAGCGGTAAACTTGGAAAGTCATTCGATGAGGATTGAATAAGTATCTCCCGAATCAAAGTTTTTGACAGGGTGCAGTTTTTGTCACTATTCCTCGCTTACACTAACAAACACAAACGTGTCCCTTTGCCAGGATGAAGATTCAAATGCCAATCATATATTTCTACTTTAAAGTTGGTGACCTGGTGGTCTAGGGGTAGGGTGTCGAACTTCTGTGTTGGGGGTACGGGGTTAAATCCTCGGTCCCGGCACAGATTTATCTGATTGCCAAACCCTCCCTTCACCTCTGACAAGACGTGTATTAATCACAACTTGTGAATGTGTGAAATGACAGGCCTCAACCGTGGTTCGGATCCCACGTTAAACTATAGGTCCTCCATTTCATCTCACAATCACTCTACGCTAAGTGCGTATAAATCGAAAGGGTAGTAAGACGCGGTTTTAATAATAATAATACCATAAAGTTTAAATTTTTCGATGTTTTTATAATAAACTCTTATTTTTTTGTTCAAGTCAACAACCCGAAGGTTGGTTTGATGTAATTTATATCCATCTTGAGCAGGCATGCACTCATCCCTTCCTCTCTTTAGTGCTGCTTGCACCATCTGGTAGAAATCTTATGTAATAGGGGCGTTTAGGAAGTGTAGTGATTCCCCGTTGCCATCAACACAGATTCTAAAAGCGAGCATGAAAAAGCCTATCAATTTTGCTGGAAAGGTATTTTCACATACCTTCCAGGATTCTCTTACGTGACACAATCGACATGGAACCAACGGCTTCACTTCCCCTCTAAAAGAAGTTGTGCTAGGGATTTTGATCGCTCAAGAAAATTCCGTTGACCTCGGCTGGACTTGAACCCACGAACATCGGGTCCTAAACTGAGTAGTTTACCCCAAGACGACTGAGGTTGACAATTGATTCTTAATATAACGTATTTAATGTTATTTTAAAATCATTGGTTTTATTTGTACTCATAACTTTTGATTTACATTAATTCCTGGGTTTTTCTTAAATGATAAAATTGTTTAAAATTTCCATCATTTTTTGAATTAAAAAATTAAGATAGGGCTACTTTAGTTTATAAAAATCCCAACTTTATTTGTTTCTAAGAACAAAGTTTTGAAAGAAAACCTTTACGCAAATGTTCATCTATTAGAACAATTTTTTACCTCAGCTGCGAAAAAGATCGTTAAGTTCTTTTACTGCATTAATAAAAACCTGAGAGCTTATGATTCACAATTCTAAGCCTGCCTGTATCTTTATGGAAGTAGAAAAAGCTGTCAAGCTCCTCTAACTTGATTTCCAGGACTTGGAGATGTTGGGGTTCTAATTCCGGCTGGATGTAATAATTTTATTTTACCTAAATTATTTCTCACTAGATTTTGACACAAATGCAGTTACATTTACTCTAAATTTTACCGAACGCATCTCTACCCCATTAGTGTATTTAAATGAGATTAGCCCGCACTGACATTAAGATGTGGGACTAAAACAATAATCTAATTTGTACAACCCTCACCTAGATTTTATCCAGTTGCATGTAGGAAGGTTTATTTGTTAAATAGGGGTAGGACTAACTTATAATTACTGCCCGATTAAACAGATCCCTGTAGACTCAAAATTTTCTAGTATTCTCATAGCACGAAAGCAGCTCAAGTTAGATTGGATTGGAGTTAACTGTAATTAGTGTGATTCAAAGCGCAAATGACCCAAGTTGCCTAAAAAAAAAGAAGTTAGCTATATGCCCATATGTTTTTGTTTGACGGACGTGGAAAATTTCAATCGAAAATATGGTGCTTCCAAACTATGATTAGTTTTTTTCTTTGAAATGATAGAAATAATAAATAATAAATTAACTTAGATTTGTATGACAAAAACGATTGTTCATATAAACATTCACATAAGAGAAAATAAGTTGTTTTATAATAATAATAATAATAATAATATTTAGCACCGCGTCTTACTACCCGTTCGGGTTATACGCTTAAGTACTAATTACTCTAATGGATTAGGAATTGGGAGGGTTGAATTTAGAGGAAGTGAACCCGAATTTGCGTGGAGGGAGAGTGGAAAACCGTTTAGGAAAAACCACACCCAGTTCACCCGACCGAGATTCGAACCTCGATCTCCCCGTCCTCGGCGGTCGAGCTCAACACGACTAGCGCGTTAGCCAACTACGCCATCGAGGCGGGTTTTTCAATATTATTCCTGCCAATTATATTATTTATTACCATCCAAATAAAAGGTCTTTATCATTTTACACAAATCACTATTTTAATCGAAGTGTGTATGCTTCACGTTTTACTAATCATTCGAGCTGTTCTCATACTTATTCAAACTAAGTAAAGAGGAGGACAGAAAAAATTAGAAGTGTACTAGCATTTGTGAGGTATTGATAGGTAAAAAAAAAAACACTTCGGGATTCTAACATGATCTTATTTGTCAGAAAATACGTGAATACTTGTTCGGATACCGAAAAGTCTCCTCTCGACCTAAAGTCAACCGCTCGCTCACGTGGACAGGCAACCAACCTGCACTGGTCCTATCTTTCGTGCGTGCTTCAGTTTGTGCGTCCAACGACTGTATGGCATGTGTTCAGTTCGAACTGAATGATAAAGTGAGGAGCTACGCCCAGCAATTACAGTATAATAACACAGAACTCTGGGTCTGGCCGTTTGTGTGTAAACCTGCATAGGGACTTCCTTACTCGCACACATTCGTTAAATCGCCCACCTCTTTGAGTCTTGTGGCCACACTGGACCTACAGTCAATGGTGCACCTTAGATCATCGTCTATATCGTTCGTACGAGCCACTACTAACATAGTCAATCAGTAGCCTACGGTTCCAATTTTATAATTGCGTATCGTGGAGAGTTAATCAGGATAAGCAGAGTTTGTTTAAAGTGTACCTGGCATAAATTGTGCTCTAATTACTCAGTAAAAAAAACCTCATCAGCCAGTATCAAAGAAAATTCATTCCCCTGTGAGGTAAGTAGAGAAGAGAATATGTTTGATTGATCAATTGAGGAGCTGGGAAGGTGATAACATATCATAGGTACGGATTTAACTTATCCCGGCAATACGACACGACACGACACGACAGTGCCATTTTAATAGATCTTATCTGCCAGCAAGAAAATATAATTAAACTATTTTCACATTTCCATCTGTCGATTCATGTGGTTTGTATCGGTCTATTTTGATGGAATCCCTGCCCCGTGGTATAGTGATCAGCGCACCTGGCTACGAACCTAGGGGTCTCGCGTTTGAATCCCAGCTGGTAGCATGGGTATCTTTATCCCGAAAGGGGAACTATCACAACAATCACCAAGGTTTGATTAGTTAGGCTTAGGTTAGTCTTAAGTTCACTCCTGGCTACACACCTTAATAATAACTATCACATCATCTAATTGCGGGTACGACACATGCGTAAACAACCTCCATAGGTGTAACCTGGGCGACATTCTGTGCCACCAGGGAGGCTAAAAGTCTCCACACACAGGCGCCTGAATACTACGCATCTTTCCCGGTTAAAAAACCCATATGCTTAAAAAAGTATGTATGTTATCAATAATTATAAGAAAACATTAATAATATAGTAAGAGTTGTCATTATAAATCATATATATATATATACTCTCTAAAAGTCCTTCCTACATAGATTCTACTATAGTCGCCCAAATTGATTACTATTTTTGTATGGTTCGGTACCAAGTAATACAGAATGCTGATGTTATGGACATAATTATGTGGGGGTTAAATTTTATACTCAAGATTAAATTAGTTTGTGTGTCCTGTGTTCAGAAGGTGTAAACTAAATATCACCCCTATTCAGACTGTAGTTATGAATTTTAAAAGTCAGAGGTTAAGGGGTGTGCGGAGGCCACTTTTTAAATGCGAAGCGAAGTCGAAGCGAATCTTGAAACTTGCGAAGAAAAGTCGAAGTCGAAGTCGAAGCTACCTAGGATTTTTGTTGTTGTCACTTAACGCTACTTTTAATTTTTAAATTAATTATTTTTCTAAATCTTGTCAGTAACAAGGGCCAGGAAAATTTACTTATTGGTTACCTAAGGACTATATTAATAATTAATGTACACAGGCTTACTGGTAAGCTTAGTAACTTATCAATTAAGCTTTAATTTTTACTTACATCGTGGAGTTTATAATATTATTTTGCAAACTTTACATATGCATGTCTTTTTATCTGCATCTCTCTGATAATAATTATAAATTAAATTAGGTTTTCGTTTCCTACTTTCCGTATCAGCCATTTTGAATAGTAAATAAAATACGAAGAAGCTATGAAAAACTTATTTGTCAAAATGCAATTGTAAATTTGTGACAGATAATTCCAAGGAGATAGAATATTAAGGACCAAACATTAAATGCGAGCTGCGATGATAGCACAACTAAAGCGCTTTCTCTGCTTAATACCAGTGATTATGGTGCTATTTCTTTATAGGGATTTTTATTTTTTACAAAATGATGTTGACAATAGTGAATATAATATATTAACATTTACTTACTCGTTTTTTATCCATGCTTACGTTGAGTTAATTAAACTACTAGTCAGTGTTAAAATTATGTTTAGTAACGGTTTTAAAATTATCAAATATTGAAAAATGTAATAGACTATTTATTAAAATAAATTTAAATCATTTGATAGTTTATTGAAGTTTTATCCTTCCTTCGAAATTTTTCGAATATGCGAAGGTTATTGTAGATGTCGAAGCCGAAGGAGATTTGACCTTAGACCTCGACTTTTCGAAGCTTTGTACACCCTAAGAGGTTAATCATGTCATAAACTATGGTTAGAATAATAGTAGCTAAATATTAAATTTTCTTCGAATTTAATGAGCTCACTGCAATATGCAGTAGTTTAAGACAACTAGAAAAATAAAAGTAAGCTATACCTGTTGTACAGAATACTTGTTCAATAAACTATTTGATGTATGACGTGAGTGACAATTTAATTCAATAGTTCTAAATAGTTTCAACCAACTTTTGTCTTCATTCTTTTATTTATTTCAGTATCTGTTTCAATTTTACGGCAGTATACATACATATGTTATACTTTCCTCGGGTTTTATATATATATTTTTTTTTCTCAGATTATATATATATATAAAAAATCTGAGAAAAATCTAAATAAAAGGGGATAAATCGCAGACATATAAAACTTTTGCATTAACTAAAAAAGAAATACTACTTGATGACAAGAGTACTTAAAATGTTACTTTTTAACCCTTCAAATAAGTAGGACTGTTTTATAGTAAAATATTAAATGAAAATGTATAAATTCTTTTGCTTTGTTTCATATACGATGTTACTAGTTTGCACAATCGTTTTATATAAACTAATGATTTTTATTACATTAAATTTTACCATGCTACAACTGCAGAATTTACGAGAGAGTTTCGAGGTTAAATTATATGAATAACTTAAAATGTGATGATATAAATGTCCTGATAGACTTTAAAATATAATTATTAATTTTAATACCTCAATTTTTAATTATTTTTAATTTATTTTAAAAGAAAAATTCATGATTAATGCAAAATTAATTGTATTTACTTTTGAGATATTCATTATATAAATTAATGTAAGAATACAGGCTGAAGAAGGTGAATTTTAAGTTCTTCACCTACGGTGACTAAAAGAAGGAATCAGAAAAATGCACGTTGATAGTAAGGTGGGGGTAAACCAGGTACTTTTGGTCGGAATGACAATCAACCAGGTAGGCGCTGAGCATGTCAGTCAAATAACTTACTGTGAATTTTATTTTTCAGCACAACGTCTTACTGACCGTTCAGGTTTTATATATACGCTTATGTACTGATTATATTAATGTGTTAGGAATGTGGATGGTTGAAGTTATAGGAAGTGTTTCCTCATTAGCATTAAGGGAGAGTGGAAAACTATTTAGGGAAAAACACCCTCACTACACCCGACCGGTATTTGAACCCCATTCTCCCGGTAATCGGCAGTCCAATCTATCACTATAGTGACGTATTAGGGCTAAGACAATTCTAATCCCTAAGTAAGTGAGCTTATTTTCACGTCGATTTTATTTAGTTATTTGAACCACCTCCATCCGAATCATTATACATGGGATTTTAACTTTGCACTATGTAAAACGTAAAATAAATATATTAATCACAAATTGTTTTCACTTTGGTTGAAGCAAACCTATAGGGGTTTTTGTTTTCAAAATTTGTTTTGATGAGATGTATCTTCAATTATTGAAGGTGACTAATAAAATTTAACAGCGATCCACATTTTCTTAAAATAAGAGCGGATCTAATTAAGTACTAGCGCGTCACTCTCGTTTTGTGTGTGGTTTGTCAGTGATGGGCATATCGGGATTAGAATCTCAGGTGGACATACTGAAGAGGAAGGGGGTTTAGCAGAATAATTTACCACTCTCTCTCTCCACGCAAATGAAGCTTATATTCCTTCTAAATTCTACCTTCCTCATTCCTAGCGTGGTAATATAAATATGCAGATAACCCAGATGGTTTGAAGAACTCTAAGAACTGAGGAAAAAATGTCTGTAAACCATGAATAGAAAATGTTTTGCAGTTAAAGCTTAACATTATCCGTTCTTTGCCCCGATTTAGAATTCTTAAGCTTATTTTATTATAAAAAAAAACTTTTAAGGTGGAATAGAAGAGTTGCAAACGAAGAAAAAAAAGTATTTTTGCAGTGTTAACAAAAACACCTTTTTGGACCAAATTAAGATATTTCTCCAGTAAATGTGATAAGTTTAATTTGCAACATACAGTTATTGGATTTTTGTCATGATCATAATGGTAATTTATTGATGAGCAACTTTTTAAATTAATAGAAACAATCATCATTAAACTCCAGGATGCCAATGGCAGATATAAAAGAACTGTTGAGATTACTATGCCTATCAAACTAAACTTAACCCATTAATGTGGCCACATGACCTAAGGCGTCACTTTCACACTAGACTGGACTGTTGTTTACGGGGATATTGGTGTTCGAATTCCAGTCGGGTGAAATTCGGGTGGTTTTCCTTAAATAGTTTTCTATTCTATCTCCACGCGAATAGGGGTACACTCTCTCTAAATTCAACCTTTCTCATCCCTATTCCACTAGCTAAATTAGTACATATGCGTCTAAGCAGAATGGGTAGTAAGACGTGGTGTTAAAAATATTAATATAATACATATCTTATTTATTTTGGCCAATAATATTTTTGTTCATAAAGAATGAAAAAAAAACTTTAACTGAACTCGCGCTACCTTCCATCCTAACTTAAAGAAGGCTCCATTTTTTGTATTTTTAATTGGCAACGTTTCCCAGTGGTCGCATGTCCACCTTTATTATTCCCTGCGGGTGTTTCCAACAAATATCCTCTTCTTTTTTTTTTCGTCGATGTGTAACATGATGTTTGTTCTGCACGACACCAATGTTTTACAAGCTAAAAGCAATTTTCCAACCCTCTTTCTTTCTCTCTTGCACTCATACTCTCGAACCTTGACCCCTCTAACTCACTCTCTCTTTCTCTCGCGGTGTTTGACAAGATAACAATTATCGCCGGAAAGAGGAGTGCAGACACATTAGGGAGGATGTGTGACAGAACCAATCAAATCCTCTCCTTTATATTGACATGACATGTGTTCTTGTCTCTATGACCCTCTTTTACTCAAACACACCCTCTCCCCACACATCACCCCTTCAATTCGCTTTTTAAACTTTTTTTTTTTTATTTGTATGATTTTCACTTGTTTTTATCACCACGTTCTTGTGTTTTTGGCGATAAGAATTTTGGGCTTTTAAATTTTTTTTTCGTAAATGCGTATTCATACGTGATGATTTTCCATCATTGAAGGTGACGTACATATATTTTATAACATCCAGGCGAGAAATGACAGCTTTCACGAAGAGAAGTAGCTTTTTGTTTGACGATTGTTTTGAAAGGTGCCCCAGCTCCGTAGCTAGGAGACGATTAAAATTCAGGAGCACCTAATTCCATGCCGGTTTACACCTGTACTATATATATATTTACTTTCTATAATAAATAGGATAATCTAAAAACATATATAACGTACAAGGGTTATATGCGACTTAAACTAAAGGTAGGAATGAGGAAGGTTATATAGAAGAAGTTTACCCACAGAGGTGTGGAGAGAGGATAAAAAACCCATCGATATTGTACACGGCCAAGATTATAACTTTGACCTCCTCTATCATAGGCAGGCAAATCTATTGCGAGCCTGACGTCTTAGATCATGTGACCCCCAGTGTAGGCAATAGGTCCAGTGCTAAGCTAGTTTGTAAGTCATGAGTTTATCTTCTATTAAAAACAGTCCACATTAAGTCCATAAGTGTTCCCGACCATCCGACCTAAACGGAATCGACAGGTGGCCAGATAACCGAAATGTTGGATAATATGGAAACGAGGGTAGGGGGCTGGAACCAAACAAATCAATATTAAAGGGAAGTGCAGAATAGATATGAAATAAGGATTAGTAATTACTCAAAAGAATAAACTATGCAATAAATTACAAAGCTATTATTTTATTCATGTTAACAGAACAAAGGATTTAAAATCAATTAAATGCCACTTTTATTATTATAAAGTGTAGTATGCAAAATACAAAAGTCACTGTTTAGAAAATTTGTGATTGAAGTTTGTTTATCAGATTTTCTTCTCTTCCTTGTGGCAAGATCATGTCATCGCAAGAGCATGTTATGTATATATGTTAAGTAAAACGGAATGTCGAATACTCGGAACTCTACCGTATTTGGTAAAACTGTATGATGCACAAGACTGTTAGTTATCTTCCTTTCCATCAATGATTCCTTCTGAGATCAACAGTATTGTTACGGTCTACCCAAATTATTGTTTGGGATTTCAAATGCTAAAATAATCTACATAATTAGCCTAATCGGCAACGATATTAAAGAAAAATGTTCTAAAATATATTCTGATTAACGATTAAACAAATGAAGATGAAAGTAATTCACATGAAACCTCTATTTCAGCACAAACCAGACTAGATTACTGTAAAGGCTCTTCACTAGGAAATCTCACTCACCATTGTTTTTATTTAGAGCTCTTTGAATTTCAAGTTACTACACTTCTTCCTAGGGAACTATTTCAAAACAGACACAGTATTTAATCATTACAACATAATATTTACAATACAAACGGATGTTTTGGCAAAAAAGATTTTTCACGACTTTTTGACTTCCATCTAAAATGTATATAATGTACGAGGACTTGAACAGATGAGGAGGATGTGAATATGGTGACATTTAGATGATCTTGTCGTCTCGGTGGTAAGAGTAATAGGCAAACAGATAGTCGGGTGGATGGAAGATGTGGCAAGTAATTGTAAACTTCGCCACCAGATGGTGCTGATTGACACGCTCTCGATTGTCACATCTGGAAGTAAAGAGTAGGAACTGTTTGCTTCCCACTGGATGTGTTTCTGTGTTTCATCTGTCGACACTTTGTTTACACACACACACCGGCAGTCCAACTTTCAAAATATTAAGTCACAACGTTCGGGATACAAGCAGCGGAATATGAGGAAGTAACACTCCCTTTTACTTTGAAAAGGTCTTACCTTGACCGATTACAGTAGAGCTCTGATACTATAAGCTGCGCCAAGGTGTAACACGTCTAGGTTAGCTTTCTACCGAAGAACATTTTAGAAAACATTCTAATTTGATCTTTCGTAAGGAGCGAATACTATAATAAGGTTGACTTAGATATTATTGTAATTTAATAAATGCAATTATAAATTAAATTGGTTAGGTAACCTTTAAAATATTGTATATAAATACATTATAATTTGCCCTTATAAGAAGTTGGCATAATTTGGTAATATCTGTTTACATTGGGAGCTTTGTTGTGATATAGGTCAAATACATACAAAATAACACCACGACATAACAACTATGAACTGACAAGCATTCACAGTGGAATTCAAAGTCGAAACATCTTAACAATACAAACAATTTAAAAAAAGTTAAAATAAAAGATAATTTAAAATACCGTGTTAAAATATATTACACCTTATATGAAGAGTTGGTTAGTTTAAAATGTTTTAGTGACCAAGTAATTTACATAAAAGTTTGTTTTCAGTTTTTAATATTAACTTATTCTTATCTGTGGTTATTTTTTTATCCCTGTACTCCTTCCAGTTTTCCGGTGTGAGCTGGAGTTTACCGGAACTTCATTAACCCTTAATTTAATCCATACTTGCATTTATTAAATTATAATAATATCTAAGTCTTAACCTTATTATTGCTACTAAAGGTTAAAAAAGTGCACATATAAACTAATTTCTTTAAACTTATTTATTATTATCAACTAAAATATTTAGGCCCTACTATGTTTATTAACAATGGTATATTCCTTTAATTAGACATATGAGGTAAATTTAATTCAGGTATAATAAACAATTAGTGTATACATATGTGCGTGGAAAACTATTTAAGAGAAAACTAGGTACGTGCAGACCTGTTCACTCTTTGCCTTTTTTCAAATTGATTCAATTCACTGAAATGGGCAGTTTATTTATGTAATTGTAGACCAATAGCCAAGTCGTTTGCCAAATACGGGTCGTAGTTAAAACGTTCACCAGTCAATGGTCTACACCTGTTACTATATACATTTGGACAATGGTGCTTATTGCTTGGAGATGAAGATTAGTGTAGAGGACGTAGGTATATTTGCTGATAAAGTGAAATTTCAATCACTTAACTACATTTCAACTCATGCAAGCTTACAATGATAACTCATTTGAGAGTATATACCTTTTTTCCTCGCTTTATTTCTGTTACTGATATTTGCCTACTTCATAATAACCTTGGAACTATATAATTTCGAAAAAGTGAACTAGTTATAAATATAAGTTTTATTAATTCATTTTAAAGAATCTTTTACATCGAACTATCCATTCGTAAACTATATATTTATCCTCATATTTTTCTCCGACCAATTAAGATTTGAGCCTCAACCTACCCGTTAACAACAAATCAGACTAAACTACATTGTCGTTTAGTTTACTTGTTTACATAATTAACATTATTTTGCTTTGGTATAGTCTGAAATATCTCATATTATGCTTTTATTTTCGAGAAAATAATTATTCTTAGTGATAGTTTATTTGATATCAATTAATATTCACTCAAGGTTTTACAGTGGACTGAAGAGCTGTTTTTCTCTTCCCACACCTTTTAAGGTCCGTAGTTCAAAGCCTAACTGGGCGTTAAAAAATTGTGTAAGGTCTATAATCACTGCTTGCCAAGTGTAGGCTTTATGATAGGGTTGTTTTTAAATAGTTACTAGCGTAAAAGATAAATAATGGAGTCCTTAATTTATGAATCCTGTTTACTCCTCAAACGTAATAGCCTTTTAAAATTGGAATTGGCAATATATTACTCCATAGCAAAATACAACTTTAGAAGATAAACCTTTATGATATGGGCGAACGAGTTTACAAGTGATTGCTTGGAACAGATAAGGGAGAGATATTTACTGAAAGGCTATATAGAAATTCATCAGTTATTGTTTTAATGTAACTTTACACCCCATCGTCGAGCAGATGTACTCACTTTGTATCTTCCTGTAAGCCAGCAGAGCAGAGGTTCAAAATGGGATGGGCAGGGAAGGGGGGGGGGAGTGTAGCAAGGCATGGATTGAAAAATGCCAGTAAAATTGAAAGTTGCGATGTCTGACTTATGCAAATACCTTGTCGTACACCATTGTGATAATGTTGCACAGTTTGAAATACGGGCAGGGTAATACGCGGCCTGATTTATGGAGGATCGTAAACCCGAGGAGAGAGAATGAGTTTCTTTACCATAGGTACAGTCCGGTCGTGGATTAAATACACCTTTGCAAATACACTTTTACTAAGAGTGCTCGGATATAAATATAACTTAAATGTATCAGTGTTTATTATTAATATGTTTAAATAAATAAACTAGTAACAGATAAGTGTTAATAGTTGAATTCAATTAGTCATATTACGAAAAATCA
This sequence comes from Timema genevievae, assembly GCA_902155825.1. NCBI lineage: Eukaryota > Metazoa > Arthropoda > Insecta > Phasmatodea > Timematidae > Timema > Timema genevievae. The sequence continues at coordinate 24,589 of CABFWO010005177.1, forward strand.
ACCAAATTAAACACCAAATTCAGTGTAGCATGATTGACAGTTTTACAAGCAGAGTATAGGTGAAAATTTCAGTATGATTAGTAATTTTAAAATCAAAATATTGTCTCATAATCTATTAAAATTAACGTTTGAACACTATTTCAATAACTTTAACTAGCTAACAAAATATTGTAGTAGACTTATATTGTGTGTGTTTAGTTTTGTTAATTTTAGGTGTAGTAAAAAAAAGCTCATGTTTTTGTTATTAATTTAAGTTTCAAAATATATTACAAAACTGAGAGAGAATGCACATTGCTTTGAAATAGATAAATACCATAGATTTTTAAACTTAGATTTACTATAGATATTGATCACATTTTTGTGTTGAAATATGTCCTCATAATAACAGATAAAAATTTTGACTTTATTCCTTCAAGAAGAAGCCATTTTGACTTTGTTTAAATATTTATTTTGTATTTTTTCTCTAAAATAGTGGAGATAGCCAATTTTTTAAATTTGGTTCACACTTGAGGCTTAAATTATGATCTACAAAAATTAAAAGCTGTAGTCGAGATTTAAATATATCTACTGTTCAAAGGTACAACTACAATGTTCATACAAAATTTGTCAGACGTAAATATATATTTCAGATAAAAAGTAAATTCTTTGAACAACTTCAAAAATATATTACTATTATCATTATTTTAAATTTAACTATATTGCATTTCTTATACTACTGCTACACTAATAAAGGAAGCTAAAATTGTATATTTAATGTTGATATAAAGATATTACACCTAGTTAAGTTGGTACAGTTTATTAATATATATGATTCAAACAATGAGAATATTTTGTTTGTTTTTGTTTGTATATTTGTTGATACATCGTTTTTTAATCAAGAGCACCCAACGTATCTAAAATTATAAATATGAGGACACTCCTGTCACAGAAAGATATATCTGTGAAGGATAAAAAAATATACTAACCAAAGAGGACTCCATTTTGTGTTCAAATTTGGTTAACATTCATCCACTTGTTTAAAATATTTTAAGACACACACAAAGACAGTGCCCAGCCAAAGTATAACAAATATTTTATTTGGTTTGCCACAAGCTTTTGTGAGTTTAAAATTGTTGTTTTTTATAAATATAAATTATATTGAACTATGTTGTTTATTATTTAGGATTACATTTCAAAGACTTTTATTTTTCTGGTCTGTCATGTAGCTTAGTGACATTAACGACTTTTTATTTTATTTTATTCTTACAAAGTTTGTTTAACGACCAGACTACATTCATTGTTGTAGAATATACAAGTTATTGTTACCTACGACAGTAGCTCGGAACAAAGGATTAAAAAAAAACAATATTTCAATTAGTCATATGTTGTATCACAGTTTAAACTTTATTATTTTCATAGTAGGAAAGTGGGAATTTATGATAGCTCTTTTATTTGTAACCAAAATAAAGTAAATTTAAATTACGTCCTTTGAGAGGTATGTAAAAAAAACTTGGCCAAAATATGTTAACATTTATTTGTATAAAATAACCCTATATGGATATTTTATTCAAGTTACAAATCTATATTATCATGCTAAGTGTGGTTGAAATTGGTAAAAATTTATTTTTAATTATCTTTCAAGCATGTCAGTGCTTTTTGTAGTTGGATGGAAATATAAACCTAATGTTTGTTGTGGTTGTTGGAGGTGATTATAAAAGTGTGTTGTGAGTCTTAGACTATCTATATATTTATATATTTATATTTTAGCACCACGTCTTAGTGGCTGTTTGAGCTATTCATATATGTACAAGTCATGCTAATGTGTAAAGGACGAGGAAGGTTGAATTTAGATGAAGTTTATCAGCATTTGCGTGGAGGTACAGCAGAAACCATATAGTGCAGAGTTACCCTTTAGACCACGCAGCCACCGAAGGAGGCAATTATTTTCAAGTTGAAAGAAAATACACACAGAATGAATGAATTACTTCTTTCTTTCTTAAAATAATAAAAATGTGAAAAAGTATTTGAGAACTGGCCCAATTATATTTGGGATCAAATACGTTTTAGTCTCTGTTTTTATCAATATTGTTAAGGTTGTGTTTCAGACACTGGCAGAAACCCCGTTAAACAATTTTGGTTTGAAAATTTACATTTAAATCCGTGCTGAAGCCAATGATTCACAGATCATGGATTCTCATAGCTCTACTTTTATTATGAAAAATAATAATAATCATAATACGTTTAATGTGTTTCTTAATTGCGGCAATTTGTAACTATTGGGTTTATAGATAGATATACCCTGATTTTAGTAGGAAGAACAGTATCTAGTATTTACTAAAGTTACTAAAACAATTTTAATATAGTTAATAGTAATATAGTTAATTGTCGAAAACAATAAAATACATTTGAATTTTCTAAACTGCTCTTCCAACCAAAATCAGACTATACAAGGAGGAGGGAGGAATTTTTTTTATGGTGGGGAGTAGGGGGCTCTCAATTCCATAAATCAAAATAAGGATCATGATTGGTGAAGCCAAGGTCCGTGGTTTTATTCTAGGCAGTGCCTATTTGTATATGGATTTTACAATTTCCTAGTCACGCATTCCTGGCACTGAGGTAGGCTTGAGCCTGCTTTAACAATCGTGTTTTTTTAAGTCATCTCCCTAAATAAGCTTAAAAAAAGTTGTATAAAATCAGTAATTATGAATTAAGGAGGCTATCTACTGAAACGGGTTTTCAAGTCCATAAATCCCGCATTGCTTAGTAAGTTATTTAATATCAGGCCTTTAACCTATGGTTCATACAAAAAGCCAAAAGTGATCAATACGTGTCAATTTAATTAACTACCTTAGAGTTTAAGTATTAAAATTAAAATAAAGCCATGAAAATTGAAAATTAGTTAAGTTTTAATTACTTCGTTACAAGAAACTTCGCAGATCTAAGATGAAGGTAAATTGTGAAAAGGATAGATCTAAATTTCCTCTAACAAAGTTATTTTAAATGGGTTCACATTTCAGTAAATGATTATAAGAATCAAATAGCCAAAGCTATTATTTATGCTTTTAATGAGGATTACTTCATCCAGATATCATATTCTGAAAATTGAAAAATGACATCTGGGTAAGGGACGATTCCTGGATAGCTCAGTGGTTAGAGCATTGGCGTGCTAAGCCAAAGGTCCCGGGTTCGATTCCCGTGTCCAGGTGTCATTTTTCAATTTTAAAAATACAAATGATTATATTTCTATTGAACTAAGTTTTATCAGTGGTGGATATCGGCCTTCTCTTTTTACAGTGATCAATCTACGTTAGGATTACTTGGTGTTGTGTCTTTTTTAGTATTAATATAAATTCGTAAATTGTGTGCTGATATAATCCATCAGTTCAGAAATTAAACATTAAATTCTCCAAATAAAATAATATATTGTTATAGCATAAAGTTCAAAAATAATTTAGGATAGTCTTAGGGTATTTATACTTTTAATACATCCCGTAACATAAGAAAAATACCGGCAGGGTGAAGATATTGTTCCTTCAAGTAGGCGCTTCACTTAATAATTTTTATAATTTAAATAAAGCCAAACAAAGAAATAAATACGCCATGATCTCTTACTACCAATGTTACATTTATAGCATGAGGGTAGCATACTGATCTAGGAGGTCTCCAATTCATAGAAATGATTAAAATTAATACACGGGATTACAATACTCGTGTGTTGTGTTGTTCAGTTGGGAAACACTACTTTTAGCATCAATGAACTATTGATAATTGTTTTTAGAAATTTACTCGATTCAGAATCTTGCTATGGAGGCTTCTTGTAAGTTTTTAAAACAAATCAAACTCGAAGCTTACAACACGATTATACTCCTATTGGTTGTATACAAGTACTGATTTTACCATGCACTTACTGATTTCCGTCTTCAAAGGCTAATTAATGCTAGTTCAATTAATCTTACACTCCTCATAACTCGCATTTTGAATTGATAACGTTGCTTTACAACTTATCATAGTTTGATACATTTATTGGTTTCTCTGATTAAATAAACTCTTCATCTACTACTTTACTATGAAGTAATCATTTGTAATTGTGTCATGTGCTACAAAACTACTTTATCCTTTCAGTCAAAAATCACAAGACCGATTGAACAGAAATCTCGTATGGGCATAGCTCAGACGTTATGTTGCCATAGAGGATAGTTAAATATATTTATATCACTTAACCTTAAGCCCCAAACTCACCTCCCGACCCCCTAGCATCCCCATACGTATTTACGGAACCACTCTAGAGGGTTAAGGGGGGGATTGCCTAAATGTAGCAATATACTTTCAATATTTAACTATTCATAAAAATTTGTATCCATTTGTAAAATCAAGAAACTGATACATAGTTATTACTGACACACAACACACGAGGCCGCTAAAGCGACCCAATGAATCACTATTATTTTATTAACAACCGGGTTCATAAGAATATTTTACTTGGTTTATATTCTACTAAAGTAATAGTTATTATTTATTAGTTTATCTTATTTGTTATTGTATTTCGATTAAGTTGAATTATGTTGAAAAATTAAACCAGAGGACGAGGATTGAACCCAGAACCCATGAATTTGGCGTAATAATATAAGAATCCCGGGTTAGATTCCCGTGTACAGTTTCAATTTTTTAAATAACAAAATAACATAGTTAAAAAAACAATTATTTTATAATGAAACCTAAAATGAATGGAGATGTTTTATCAGGAAGCACTCTAGGATTGATTAAACAATAGCTGTAATTTGAGCTAACCTCGGTGAGGGTGCGTGCGTACCTTGGTGCTATAAATCTCTCAGTGGAGACCCACGGGAGCAACTCGTGACACCCATCCTCTTTCTTAGAGCGGTGGGATGTCGCCAGGTTAGCCTCGCGATACCTCCGCGCTCACATTGTTTCATCTAAATTCAATTAAGTTAACGAATGTTGGAGGCGGGTTGTTTAACAAGACTACCTCGCTGCTGGGACTTACTGGAGCTGTATCTTCTCTCAGGGGTGGGACAGATGTTGAAGGTGGGTTGTTTAACAAGACTACCTCGCTGTTGGGACTTACTGGAGCTGTATCTTCTCTCAGGGGTGAGACAGATGTTGGAGGCGGGTTGTTTAACAAGACTACCTCGCTTCTGGGACTTACTGGAGCTGTATCTTCTCTCAGGGGTTGGACAGATGTTGGAGGCCGGTTTTTTAACAAGACTACCTTGCTTTTGGGACTTACTGGAGCTGTATCTTCTCTCAGGGGTGGGACAGATGTTGGAGGCGGGTTGTTTAACAAGACTACCTCGCTGTTGGGACTTACTGGAGCTGTATCTTCTCTCAGGGGTGGGACAGATGTTGGAGGCGGGTTGTTTAACAAGACTACCTCGCTTTTGGGACTTACTGGAGCTGTATCTTCTCTCAGGGGTGGGACAGATGTTGGAGGCGGGTTGTTTAACAAGACTACCTCGCTGTTGGGACTTACTGGAGCTGTATCTTCTCTCAGGGGTGGGACAGATGTTGGAGGCGGGTTGTTTAACAAGACTACCTCGCTGTTGGGACTTACTGGAGCTGTATCTTCTCTCAGGGGTGGGACAGATGTTGGAGGCGGGTTGTTTAACAAGACTACCTCGCTGTTGGGACTTACTGGAGCTGTATCTTCTCTCAGGGGTGGGACAGATGTTGGAGGCGGGTTGTTTAACAAGACTACCTCGCTGTTGGGACTTACTGGAGCTGTATCTTCTCTCAGGGGTGGGACAGATGTTGGAGGCGGGTTGTTTAACAAGACTACCTCGCTGTTGGGACTTACTGGAGCTGTATCTTCTCTCAGGGGTGGGACAGATGTTGGAGGCGGGTTGTTTAACAAGACTACCTCGCTGTTGGGACTTACTGGAGCTGTATCTTCTCTCAGGGGTGGGACAGATGTTGGAGGCGGGTTGTTTAACAAGACTACCTCGCTGTTGGGACTTACTGGAGCTGTATCTTCTCTCAGGGGTGGGACAGATGTTGGAGGCGGGTTGTTTAACAAGACTACCTCGCTGTTGGGACTTACTGGAGCTGTATCTTCTCTCAGGGGTGGGACAGATGTTGGAGGCGGGTTGTTTAACAAGACTACCTCGCTTCTGGGACTTACTAGAGCTGTATCTTCTCTCAGGGGTGGGACAGATGTTGGAGGCGGGTTGTTTAACAAGACTACCTCACTGTTGGGACTTACTGGAGCTGTATCTTCTCTCAGGGGTGGGACATATGTTGGAGGCGGGTTGTTTAACAAGACTACCTCGTTGTTGCGACTTACTAGAGCTGTATCTTCTATCAGGGATGGGACAGATGTTGGAGGCGGGTTGTTTAACAAGACTACCTCGCTGTTGGGACTTACTGGAGCTGTATCTTCTCTCAGGGGTTGGACAGATGTTGGAGGCGGGTTGTTTAACAAGACTACCTCGCTGTTGGGACTTACTGGAGCTGTATCTTCTCTCAGGGGTGGGACATATGTTGGAGGTGGGTTGTTTAACAAGACTACCTCGCTGTTGGGACTTACTGGAGCTGTATCTTCTTTTTCTCAAGGAGAGAACGAATATCTAGTTGGGTACTTATTTGTCAAGGCTACTGGGATAAATTGGTAATTTAAAAGTATAAACTATTCAATATGTAGATATTCTTCTTCTTATTATTATGTGTTCTATCTTACGACAGGTTCATTCCTTTTGTCAGTGAAACTTAGACCACCAATGCACCCTGTCCTCTTCCTCCTCCTCCTTCAGCTCCCAGAATTTTCTTCTTTCCTTCATGTTATCCAGTGTTTGAACCTTCCTTCTTGCTAAGCTCCTCTTTCCCTTACCCTTTCCTTCTATGACGTCGTGCAAAGACGGTTCATCCTAAGGATGTGTCTGATCCAGTTTGGTTTGTGCCGAAGAATCACATCCAAAATTGTTCTTTTTTCACCCACCTTTTTTTAGCACTTCTTCATTTGTCACCCTGTCTGTTCACCTGATCTTCTTCAGTCTTCTCCAGCACCACATTTCAAAGCTCTCCAAGTATTTCTTTTACATCTTCCTAAGAGTTCAATTTCTGCTCCATACAGTGCGATGCTCTAAATGTAACATTTCATCAGTTTCTTCCTCAGTTCCAAACTCAACTTGCTGGTCAGCAGTGACATATTTTTGTTGAAAGCTTCCTTGGACATGGCGATCCTTGACTTAATTTCTTTAGTGCAGTAGGCATCCTTTGTCACTTTCGTTCTTACTTAGTGTCTAAATAATGGTTTTAGAGACTTATAATATATATAGCCAATATAACTGGAGAAGGAGTAGTAGTTTCAAAAATTTTCACCAGAATTTAACTGTATTAAAATGAAATTATACACTGATTGTAGTTATCTCAATACCACCTTTCTATCTTCACCCTACTTGATTGGGTGGATCTCATCTTAGATATTAGTCGATTATTTTTACCTTTCTGTTGAAATGTATTATTTGCTAACATTTATTGGGCCACCCTCGTTATTAACGTGTTATAGTGGTCGAACACAAATCCAGATTGTGCTAATGTATATATTTACAATTTATATACTTTTTTCCTTCCATGTGGTAGTAGTTTTCTAGGAACTAGGAATTGGTGTGTTGTCCTAAATTATGCTACAGTTTAATATGAAAGCTAGAAAAATTAACTAGATATACTTTTACATGTAATCTTCAGCTGTTGATTTTGATATAACTGGCCCCGTGTTGTAGTGATCACTGCACCTGGCTACGAACCTAGGGGTCCCGGGCTCGATTCCCCGCTGGTACCTTTGGTATTTTTCCCATTAGAGGAATAATCCCAATGGTCACCAGGGATTGGTTAATTAAGCTTAAGCTAGGTTAAGACTCACACCATCTCCACAACCTCATAATAACCATCATTACATAATCTCATTAAGGTTACGACGTGTGGCCAACCTCCTCTGGTGTACCCTGGGAAACGTTCTGTGCCACCAGCGAGTCCGATAGTCTAATTTACACATAAGACGACCCAACCTTGATGTGAAAGTCCCTTCCAGTCATAAGTGCCATACGAAAAATATTTTTTTATATATATATGGGCTTACATCCATATTTATAAAATACCAAGCAATATAATATTGAACTAAATAGCTAAACTATTATTACAGTCCAATACGGTTATAGCCGCATATAAATATCATATTATTTAAATTTAAAAATTATATTTGGACATGGGAATTGAACCTGGAATACTTGGCTTGGTTTGTCATACCACTGAGATATCAAGGAATCATCCAGCGTCATTTTCTAATATTATATTTAGCTGTGGCTATAACTGTACTTAACAATTATAGTAGCTTGTCTATTGCGATTATTGATATATGCACTTTTGTACAGTTGTCATTGTACTATTGGTAGAATAAAGTCAATGGTGGCTGCGATATCTGATAGCTCGTGATCTTAATTGATAATTACTATATAGGTGACGATATACACACATCTATCACAGACTCGGCCTTAAATTATGAGTGAAAAAGACCCTAAACTTGAGACGACTCCTTGATATCTTAGTGGTAAGATCAATGGTGCTCTAAGCCAAAGATCCTGTGTTCGATTCTCGAGTCTAAGTGTCATTTTTAAATTTGAGAATTACTAATAAAACAGTACAATTATATCAATTATTTTGTATTTTTAAGAAAGGCCTTCTTACTAAATTGGACTGTAGTTTATAAATAACATGACTATACTTTATGTGTTGAGAAAGTTTACCCAATTAAAAATGTATTATTTATAAAACAGTCTTGTTATAACTATGATAAAATAGGTTGAAACTTTTTTCATCCAAGTAATGATATATCCACCTTAAATGTTGATTGAACCTTTTTGCTCAAAGGTGTGCTCCCAGAGCATCGCGGGTAATCTGAGACTGGGGCAAATTCCCTTCCTTTTTTCTCTTTCAGCATGCGCATGTATATTTCCTTTTCAAGCATGTTTGAGGAAAATTGTAATACATAAATAAAGCGAAGGTTATTGTTAAGGGGGTCGTGGGTAGGTTCAAGGGTAGGTGGGAGGGGTTGTACCGTGACCCCTCCCTCCTCCACGATGTTAGTTTTAGAAATGAGAGCTTATAACAGATCCGCAGGGCGCCGTTTGTGGCTTCCGCCTCACATATTGCGAACCCTTAAGAAAGATTCTTCCCTCCTCCCCTTGTGTTTCTCTCTTGTTCCTTCTTCTCCTTTATAGGTGTCTTTATTTTCTTGTTCTCATCTTCTCCCCCCCTCCCTTTTCATCTTAGCAACTTTGTTTCAAGCTGAAATACATTCCCACCCCCTTTAAACCCCCTTAAAAAGAAAATTCGCCCCCCTCTCGTGGTCCCTGATGGTAGATGTTATGCTTACACTTAGTGGGTGATATGCAAATGTTTTTAAGCTTATGAGGATTTTCTTATTGCCTGGGATGAACTTAAAAGGAAAGACCTGAAATTTATCTGTTTAAGTTATATGAGACTTTGTAGCTATCAACGATATAATTCAACTTCACTACCTAGGGGATGTATAAAGTATTAAGAAATAATCATACGTACATGTATACAAACATTAAAAATTAAAAAAAGGATGGCATACCAACGGTTTGGTGAAGTGATTCATAAAACAATATTTGTGTTTCACTTTAGATTTATTTGTTCTCACGTCGAGGGAATATTTAAAATGTTGTTCCAACTCATTAAATCTAGCTACAGTTGTTTATAAAGCGTGTCCCAAAAGTTATTGTGCAGTAAAGTATAGGGTATATCGTTGCAGTTATTCCTATTACAGATGTTGGCATTGTTACCCACGAGCATGAAGATATGTTGGATAATTTAATCATATTATTATTATTATTATTATTATTATTACTAGCACCGCGTCTTACTACCCATTCGGGTTGTACGCACTTACGCTCATGTGCAATGGTAGGGTGATTGTGAGATGAAATGGAGGACCTACAGTTTAACGTGGAATCCGAACCACGGTGGAGGCTTGGCATTCCATACATTCACAAGTTGTGAATAATACACGTCTTGTCAGAGGTTGAAGGAAGGGTTTGGCAATCAGATAAATCTGTGCCGGGACCGAGGATTGAACCCTGGATCCTCAGCACAGAAGTCTGACACCTTACCCCCAGACCACCAGGTCACCTTTTAAGCATAGTAACAGGTTCGATTCCCCGCTAAGGTTTTGTATATATACTAGTGAGAAATTCTGTTGTCTTTCATTATGCGGTATATTAAATGTATGAGGACTGGTTGCAGGGCTTTACCCAGAATTGAGATGTTGTAAATACGTACATAACAGCACCATCACACGCACCAAAGAGTACCATTATTACTACTTGTATTATTAAGGTCAGTAATTTTTAAAAAGATCATTGATACGCCAATGTGCTATCTGGATTAACAGAAATTAGTTTTAAACTAGCGCTTAAGTCCAATTCTCATAGTAAAAGCCTTTAAGAAGAGAGACACATATTTTTTGTGTTTCAACATTTAGAAAATCTAACCAAACTATCAGTGTTATTCTATATTATTGATAATATCTATCAGGAGTTAAAGCTACGGATCACATGACTTGACGTATGAATACGTGAAGGTAGATCTAGCGAATTTTCTTTGTGTCAGATAAGGTTCATCCCGTAAAAAATGGCACTTTATCTATAAAACCAATTTTGTTGTGAAGCTTAAAACAGTTTCATTTGTATACCAATAATTTGGTCAAACCATTTAAGTTTGCTCACGAAAATTATGATTTCGATAAAAATAAAAATTACCTCCTCAAGCTTTTACTTCTCTTTCCCTTGAATGAACCTAAAATGAAAAAAGAAAAAAAAATACTGAGATGTATTAAAAAGAAAACTAAGAGACATAAATGGGAATTTTTATTCTCAAGGGTGATAAAGCATGCAAAAGCCATGGCACAATTACAAAAATTACTTCCATCTTCTTTTTAAAACCTCTACACCCCCCCCC
>CABFWO010005177.1:35805-51845 GCA_902155825.1 Timema genevievae
GAGATCGAGGTTCGAATCTCGGTTGGGTGCACTGGGGGGGGGGGTTTCCTAAATAGTTTTCCACTCTCCTTCCACGAAAATGCGGGTTCACTTCCTCTAAATTCAACCTTCCCAATTCCTAATCCATTAGCGTAATTAGTACTTAAGCGTATAACCCGAACGGGTAGTAAGACGCGGTCCTAAATATTATTATTATTATTATTATTATTATTATAGTAAGTATTTCGAAAGTACTATTTCACATAGGCCTATAAACTGTATATTTTTCTTGCCAATTTTTACTAAAAATATATAACGGTTGACTACACTGTAGTAGTTCATTACCATTTCGAGTATTTTATTTAATACTTTAGAGTAGTTCAGTTTTTATTTGTGTTTAAATTAATTTTGCGATAGTTTTTTATAAAGCAATTTACGAACACGCTATTTAAAACGAGTTATTCGCCATGGACTTGGTGGACAGTTACGGTGAAGTCTAGGCCTTAAACTCAACCGGATGCACTAAGGGTAGTTTTACAAATAGATAAATGAGAAGCAAATAGATTAATACTGAAGAAGAAAGATCATCATCTAAGCTAGACGTTTAAAACTAAAGAAATCTTCAAAAAAAAAATTAAATTAAATTAGAATACTAACTTTTTGACTTACTTACTTAGTTACTCTATGGCATTAGGAACTTGAAAGTTCGTTACCACACTTACAAAAGTAAGCCACCTATACCTCTCTTGAGCTAGTTCTAACCAGTCAACCTCATTACACCCTATCTCTTTCAGGTCAATTCTAATGTTATCCTCCCATCTGCGTCTAGGTCTTCACAATGGTCTCTTACCATTGGGTTTTACCAGTTAATACCCCGAACACGGTTCTTAATACTCCCATTTGCGCGGCATGTCCTGCCTTCCGTAATATGTGAGACTTGATTATCCTAACAATATCTTGTGATTGCAGAGTATGTAGATCTTCATTATGCAACCTCCTCCACCCATCCCTTTGTGTACCAAATATTTCCCTAACCACCTTGTTTTCGAATACCCTGAATTTGTTTTCGTCATGTAAGGTAAGAGACCATGTTTCACACCCATAGATAACAACCAGATAATTATTTCTTTGTATATTCTGAGTTTTACATTCCTTGACAAAAGCGAGATATCAACAACTTACTTCCCGAGTAATAGTATGAATTTCCCGACTGTATTATTGTCCTAGTTTTCACTGATTTTGTTAAATAGGCTACTGTAAATTTAGACATTTCGTCATTTTAATACATTCTTTCCATTTATTTTTTTTACTTAGGAAATTTTTCTGTTGAAAACTCTGTACGTCCATCACGATTGTAAACCATCTCAGGCAATTTTGATTCCAGTTTGCAAAGCTGTGATGAATCAATCTCTCTTTCTCCATTACTCCCTCCCTATCACAAGCTTCCCAACTCCCGTAGGGGTAGCAGGGAAACCCCTACCACCCTTGCTTCCCCCCTTCTTCAGTATCATAACGAAAAGTAATTATTTCGAAATAAATCATGTTGCTTGCGTCAGAGAAACAGCTGTCAACAAGAAGCTTTGCACGGAAGCTTTGAAAGGACTCCACTGTGAAGATTAGTAAAAAAAAAACCATGGCGCAAACAGGAAGAGTTTGGGATACACTAAGTTGAAGGGGGGTGGAGGGTGGATGAACGGATCGGTTTAGAGAGGGTTGTTTTTGATATCAGAACTCGTGACGCTAGGAACTCCAGCTGGTTCGAAGTTGGGTTTGCGCGTCGTGAGACAAAATGTCTTGACTTATTTTTTTTCCCCCCATTTCCGTCAATGGTAGAGCGACCTTACAGAAACATTTATTACATCCTTTTAGACGTGAATAGATTCTAGATGTTTATTATTGTAGCCATTAAGATTCATAATATTTTTCTTCAAGTTGCTAGATTGTATTTTACAAGTTTTGTTTATAGGACTGGAAACTAAATTATAAGCTCGTAGCCGGGGAAATAAAAGGGGGAAAAAAGTTAAATGTTGGGAATAATTAGGAGAAAGCTGAATTTTGGTCAGTTGCTAGGCTACTATAAGGGGTGTATTTTCCCAAAATTCGTCACCCCTCTCCCCCGTGCTTGCTCCCCTGTGCCCTCCCGAACTTCCTATTAGCAGACTTTTAGAAACTGACTTGTATCCCCATCACCAATGATCTTAACAATGTAATTATTTTTTAGTTTTAATTCTAATACTACGAACTGTAAAATTACCACTCTTCAATTTCACGCTAATACCATTAGGTTTATGCTGATTTTAATAAAAACGTAAAATAAACGGTTTTTTATTTTGAATTATTTGATATTTAAAGTTTTAATGTTGTAGCTTGTTTAAAAATGAAAATATGTGAATGTGCTTAGTATAAAAATTGTAGCCTGAGTCGAAAGCTTTAAAATTATATTAATATCCACATGTTTGCACCCAAGACTCTCTCACAAAATAAGGCTGCAGTGTGGTGAGCAATGCTCAAACCACACCCTCATTGCTTTGCAAACCAGCTCTGGGCTGACGACATGTGTGGCAAACTGTGTGTGTGTATGTGTGTATGTGTATGTGTGTGTATGTGTGTATGTGTGTATGTGTGTATGTGTGTGTATGTGTGTGTGCTACGGGTTAAGTCCGAGCCCAGATAAAGTCAATATTATCCAGATAATGTTTACGTTATCCAAAATACGTAGATAATGTTGAGTGAGAGGTGAATGAATAATATTTTTCGAAGTTTATCCAGATAATATTGACATTATCCATCCGCACTTGGATATTGGCAATTTCTATGGTTAAAGCTAGGCTTGTTAGGCTTGGTTAGTTTAGGTTATGTGAGTCTAGGCTATGTTAGATTAGTTTAAGTTAGGCTCAGTTAAGCTAGGTTGGGTTAGGTTAGTGAAAAATAAAGCATAAAATGAGGAATTTCGAATGTTATTGCACTGCTACGATCCAATTTATTGTCCAATTTCGAAATATTGTTTCAATAATAAAAAATCCTATTGAAACGTGCTTAGTTCTACATATATTATTCCACTTTATCCAAGTCTTGCTGGCTAGTGTCGATATTATCCGGATAGTGTCGTAAATGAGATAAATCACTTTATATTTCTGACTTTATCCACTGCACCTGGCTAATGCTGACATCTCCCGGCTAATCTCGACATTATCCAGATTTCTCCCACTACCCATAACATATATATGCGTATTTGTTGAATGATGGCAAGTGTAATTCCTGCATACCATTAGTGTATTTAGGTAATGTTTTGATGTGAGAAGACACATAATGAATGAACACATGTAATCAAATGTATGGCACTATACATTTTAAGTTGTGTAGCAAACGTTTATTTACGGCATATTAGCAGAATATACAATAGATTGCACATTTATCACATTTACTAAATTCTTACTGTAAGTTGTTAGTTACAAAACATTTTCAAAAACTTACTACAGGTAAGTAACTTGTAGGTCATCCAAAATCAAAAGGGGGGGGTATAATTTTATATGTTGTGCGAACATGTTGAAAACAGTGGCGAATGTCAATACACTGACAGAATTACAATATATTATGAAAAATATATCTGGTCGAAAGGATTATTATACAAATAGCTGAAAAATCTTCTTCTATAACATTTTAAGAACCATATGAGGGTTTCGAATCTTTCTGGAAAGAAAAATATACTCAGTTTGTCGTAAACAGCTCACAAAATAATTGATCAGCGGTAAAAAGACAACATTTAAGAATATTATTGGCTGCAGCTGACATCATAACAGATGACATACATAATATAATTTTTTATTTAAGTTTCTATCTACACTTTGATTCTATCAAGTGAGGTAGAGAAAACTTAATTCCAGAAAGCCTTAAGGTTCTACCCAAAGGGTAAAAAAAGAGGGTAACGCTGCTGAATTACCTGAGGTGAACAGGAAGTGCACTGTGATAAATATTGCAATAATATTAACTGTAAGACCAAGATAATTACTGTCTCCAATTCAAGCAAGTCTAGACTTAACACTTCATTCATTGATGATATGGGTCCAAGCATCTAATATATTTATCATCTTTATGGCTCTGTAAATGGTGACCAAGCTTATCAGGTAAGAGTCACAGAAAAACAGATAAGAGGAGTCTTCACATTTATTATGCGGGTCCTTGAAATTAACTGTTCATACCGACCAACTCAATTTTTCTGTATGTAATTGAATATTAAACTAACGAGGTTTTCACCCAAAACTTATTTCATGCTATCATTCGTCAATCAACTTTCCCCCTTTCTTTCATCTAAAAGCAAATATACATTCATTTTTCAAATAATATTTTCCGGAGCGCTTAAGGCAAAGAGTAGATCCAAAGTAAAATAAAGGGAGAAAAATCAACAGAATCAACTTAACAGAAGAGAAAAAGACACCTTCATATTATTTCTTGCGGAAAAAAATAAAATAATAAAAAAGAATGATGTAAAAGGAAGAAAACACGAGAGCGAGAAAAAGGTGATGGATGCAAAACACACTCTGCCGTAAGTTGATAATATTTACATAGATATGAAGGAGGGAGAAATGTTAAGGGTGAAACGAGAGGGTAGAAGGGGGTATTTCCAGGCTTTTATTCCCAGGGACTGTGAAGAAAAAGGAGCATCACTTCTTGTGAAGACGATGAAACGAAAATATTTTTTCAGATCCAGAAAAAGTAAAAACCATGAGTGAAAAAAAACCCTACACAAATGGGATTATAGTATGCATTGCTTTGTATATGTGTGTTTGTGAGTTTGCTTGAAAAGATTCACAAATTAGTCGAGTATTGTTTTTCCAACCATAATTGAAGTTTTGTTAGCATGTAGATTAAAGAGAAACATTGTTTTGTCATACTATCTGTAAAAACCACTCAATATTGACTCTATCCTTTATGAATAAGGAACATTTGTAATACAATCGAAATACTGTCAAAACCCTGTCAAAATAATTAATTCCAGGGCTCTCGAAGATTTTAGAGAACTAATGAGCCATAGAATTTTGTATCGTAGGAAATTTCAAATCCTGGGCCATATTTAAGATTTATTTTATTTGATCTTTTATTTTTAAAAAATCCAAGCAATCGGAATTTTAATATTTTTATTTACAAGTATCAAAATAACCGTGATTATTATTTGAGTGCCATTTCAATCTTGCATTTCTCCTGTTAACTTCGATTCGAGCATTTTATGAGGTATTCCAAAGTTTATAGTGAAATACAAACTACAAATAAACAAAAAATCATTTATAGAATATATTTGTTAAAAGAAAAAATCTTTTTCTATCACTATCTGACCATTTACACGTGCTATGCCTTGACGATTCGACCCCTCTATTAGATTTTTAAAAATGGCAGAGAATTTAAATATGTTATGTTCAAATCATTGACAAGAAATATGTGTTGATAGATTTTAAATACAATATATATATAATAAGGTATTCTATTTTATAGTTTTCTTGGAATTTCAGAACTGAAAGCGATATATTATAGTTTTTTCAGTTCAAAAAGGTGTGTTCAAAAATAAGTTCCGAATAATGGGTGTTATATTTCTCATAGTATAACCATTACTAAAGATAATATTTTTTTGCCCAGAATTAAGATCAAGGGCTAGTTTCATAGTCAGATTTAGTACGCCTAAAGTGCGAGTCGATACTAAATACAGTATGACACCTACCTAGACCAAAATGGAATGGGCCAGTTTCGCATATGAAACTGGCCCATTCCATTCAATTTCAGGTATGTGACGTCTTGTATTTAGTATAGCGCCGCACTTGAGGCGTACTGAATCTGACTATGAAACTGGGCCTTAGATCCATAAAGCCATGTACAAAAAGTAACAAAAAACCTATTAGAGTCCTCTTAATTATCATGAAAATTTTAGGACTTTAGTCTAGTTGTTTTGGAAAAATGGGTCCGAGTTTCATTGGATTAGGTGACATAGTAATTTAACACTTTTATTTTATTTATTTGAGGTATTTCAACGTGCACTTTCTGAACCGACTGATTATATCAGCACACGAGTTTTTCTATGAGCGAGAACTACCAATTTTGCCACGAAAGTTATTTTTACAAAACTAACAGGGTTCTTTTACATGCCACAATCGACATGGCACGGACGGCTTTACTTTCCTTCCGAAGGAAGTTGTGCTATGAGTTTTTATCGCTCAAGAAAAATCAGTTGAACCCAACTGGTATTGAACCCCCAAACATCGCGTCCTGAGGCTAGAACTTTACCTCAAGACTACGGAGGTAGACAATCAATACTTTCGTTTGAATTTTAACACAGTAGTTTTTCCACATATTATATTGTATTACGTCAATTTAGTCTACATATGATAGCAATAGGATATATTAATCCATCTCATCCATTAGTAGAACTGATTATTATCGTAATACAATTAATAATGAACTAAACTTAAAAACAAATCGACTGGAGCTATCAAACCTTGGTTGTACTGGCAAAGAGCAGTTGGTTCCACATTGTCACGTTATTTTTCATGAACACATTATATTCAAGGACACATCTTTATGATAACCTTATGTGTGATTAGCAGTTTTAATATATTTAACACATCACACCCCAAGAAAATTTATTAAGAACAAAAGTTGCTGAAAATCTGTGAAACATAGCTCGTAGAACTATCTTGTTTAGTTTCGACTATTAGATTTAATTAAACATTCATCACATTGTCATTCAAGTTTTAAAGCCCCTTTTATATTATCACGTTTGATTATCATGTATGGAGAAGTCCAAGAAGAACCATCGAGAAAGACGGAACTAACATAAAAGAAGAGATAGAGGGAGAAATGAGAATAGAGAAACAATGAAAGGGGGGGGGGGGAGGGAAAAGAAAAGNTGTGTGTGTGCGCGCGCGTGTGTGTGTGTGTGTGCGTGTGTGTGCGTGTGCGCGTGTGTGTGTGTATGGGTGGATGAGGGGGGGAGACAGGTTTGAGATGGGGTATTCATCCTGTATAGAACATGCTAGAATAATATTTCTCAAATAGTGAACCTACCCGGTGGCAGTATGGTCTAAGGCATCAATCACTCTTGCAGTAGACTGGATTACCGATGACGGAGAGATAGTGGTTCGAATTCCAGTAGGGTTTACTAAGGGTAGTTTTCCCTAAATGTTTTTTACAATCTCTTTTCTCGCAAATGCGTGTACTTTCCTTTAAATTTAACCTTATTTATCCCTTACAGCCTAATACATGAGCGTATAGCCCGAATAATAGAAGCAGTGCTAATATGTCCATCCCATCTGATCTGGTTTGCCAATGACGGAGATATAGGGGTTCAAAACCAGGCTGAGTGTTTTTTCCTAGATGAGTTTACATTATTCTTTCACGCAGAAGTGGATACATTTCTTCTCAAATTCTATTTTTCTAAACTCTATCCCATTAGTGTGAATACGAGTATTCAGAATAGGATGGAAGGGAAATGGGATGCAGAATACTGTACTATTATAATAGCGCTATTATGTTCACCTTTTAAAGGTTAGTTTCAGTTTCAGGTTATATGTCGTAAAATAAAACTTTGCAATGTTTTTTTAATTCTTAATGAGCTTCAAATTTGCTGAATTAAATACAATGTTCTTCCCTCTAATAATACTACGTGGTATTTATTTTAGAATAATGTTGGTCCTCAATTGCCCTGGACAAATAACCATTTTTATTTGGAAAAAAAATCAGTGACCATCTCATTACAAAAATACAGAATGAACTAATAGTCAGTATCTCCGGTTCATCGACTGCCTAAAATATAACCAGTATAAAGTATATATTTATAGTTAATATTCTATCTGGGCTTTAATACATATTTATATTTCTCGCTGATATTGTAAATTATGATAATGGTTGATAAATGCAACTTTTATTAATCCTATTACATGAGACTTTGAAACAATCAGTATAAAAAATTAAATCATTTGGCTATACACTCCGAGATTTAAGCTTATAAAACTAAGGTCGTTTTATTCGATTCGAACCAAAGCCAAATTAAATAAGTTAAAATAATACCTCAACTGAATCAAAGTACGAATTTTTTATTGTTTTATAATGCAAAAATAGTTTAGTGCACAACAGACTGTATCGCTCCTTTGGCCTAAAAATAGAAATATTTGCTGAAAACTAGTGAGTTGTGTGAAACGAAATAATGACCTATAAATTGTGCGGAAAAAATTCCACCAAAGAGCATAAATGAAATATTATGCACTGTTACAGAAATATAATGAGAATAAAATAATATTTCTGTTCATCAAAAAGCAATAATTTCCTAGACCTCGATTTAAAATACATATTCACCAATACCTCATAAACTATTGGCTTTATATAAATATATTTCAAATAAAAGTAATTAAATCTTGATAGTATTACAATTTTGCAACAATAATTTATTTCATATCACAAATAGCTGTGGAAACATGATCAGAATTGGAAATTTCCGCTAATGTAAGGTACCATCAAAGTTATTTTAATGGGAAAATGAGATGCACCATTTTATTTCTAATGTTAAACAGTGGCTGGATACAAATTTTAATCAAAATTGTTTAAGCAAATTTCAAGAAAAAATATTTTCTCTCTCTTTGCCTTTAGTAAACTATCCTTAATTTTAGGGCTAACTCCAAAATCTCCTTGGGGGAGTCTTATTAAAATACTAGATACGAAGCTTTAGCGCGATCGGTAAAATTGTTTAGGCTCTAGTATGAAATACGTACAGGAGAGATAGACAGACAGAAAACATTGCAAAACCCACTTTTTCTTTTTCAGTGGGTCATGAAAAGTCGAAATCCATTAAAACCTCGAGGGCTATTTTAAAGATGATCATAATACTTTTTTTCTCTTCTCTATCTGAGGGGTGCGAAAAATTACAAATATACTGTGATTAATTATTTCACTTTAAGAGTTTAGACTCGGAATATAATTTATTAAATCTGTTATTGCAAATATGTTCATAAATAGTTTTATTATTAAAATAAGTAATTCACTTACATTAAACTTTTGCGATGTGAACATGAATGTGTATTTTAGTGATTTAGTTTTTAAAACCATTATTTTTGAAATTTTATATTTGACGAGGCCATAATTTATTTCGAAGCTAAGTCAAAACTGACCAATATTCGAAGAAAATTCAAATTTTTCGAAACTTTTCACAACCTCACTGAATATTAAACATAATTTTCCGGTATTTGTTAAGAAGAGAACCATTTTGGATGTTATTCTTCGGTGCAAAGCAAACTGTATCGAACACATCCTTAGGAGGAACCGTCTTCTTCACGACGTCATTGAAGGGAAGGTTGAGGGAAATAGGAGCTTAGGAAGAAGGAGGATTCAAATATTGCATGACTTCAAGGAATGAAGAAGATTCTGGAAGCGGAGGGAGTAAGGTAGAGGACACGGCGCATTGGCGTTCTAAGTTCACTGACAAAAGGAATGGACTTGTCTTAAGACAGAACACCTATTAATAATTTGTTAAGTGATTTAGTGGACTAAACGTATACCCCAATAAATAGAAACAAACTTTGGTAGTTAACATGGTTATTTCATTAACTTTTATATCAATAATTTTATTTTTAGTATGTAATGCTCACTACACTTCTCTATTTTTAAAATTATATTGATCATTTTCATTAGCTAGAAGAATTAAACTCCTTATCGAACAATTCATCTAATTACGTATCCCTCCTTCAAATCAACCACCCCCCCTCCCTCTTTCCTCCCTGTAATTCTTGATCCCCACTCCCTCTCTCTCTCTTCTGTCTTCAACCCTCTCTTCTATATGAACCCTTCAACAACCTAGTCCCTTTACGTCTACCCTGTTCCTCCCTCTTCAACTTCTGGAAATTCAATTCAACTACAGCGTCTCAGCGACGATTTCCTCAGTCCTTTTCTTGTCTTGCGAGGAATAATGTTAGTTTAATTACACACATAACATTGCATTAAGCATCATTATCCCTACACTAGAAGACTCTTCTGAGCTCGCTTGTAATTCAATTATACAACTAACTAGCTCGATACTGTTTCCGACGGAACAGAATGTTAGTTTAGGAGTCTACTCTACATTCTACAATATTCACATCGCTTTGCTTTACCCGCACTGGGCCTTGTAATGTTCGGTTGCTAGCGCGAGCTTCGTAGAAAAGGGGGGAAGGGGAATTCAACAATGATTAACCTCATTTCCTTTCATTGTATGATATAAAGAAAATAGTATGCCCTTATAGTTACACTTCAATTTTCATGAGAAGAACTTTATCTGACGGTTAAAAAAGTTACGAGAGCTACTTTAACTTATTCAAACGTCTGCTCAAGTGATCTCAGCTGTCACTTTCGATAGATATTATTTATACTTATCAAATAAAACTAGTAACATAGTAAACTGTTATCATTGCTGACTGAAATAAAATATGTTTGTATTTTCTATAAGTTTCTTGGTGACCTGACGGTCTAGAGGTAAGGTGTCAGACTTTTGTGCTGGGGGTCCAGGGCTCAATCCTTGGTCCCGGAACAGATTTATCTGATTGCCAAACCCTTCCTTCACCTCTGACAAGACGTGTATCAATCACAACTTGTGAATGTGAGGAATGCCAGGCACTCCACCGTGGTTCGGATCCACCGTTAAACTGTAGGTCCTCCATTTCATCTCACAATCACCCTACCATTTCACATTAGCGTAAGTGCGTATAACCCGAACGGGTAGTAAGATGCGGTACTACTACTACTAATAATAATAATAATATAAGTTTCTTCTAATAATAATTCTACTTTATCTATTAATAAAGACATATATTGTACCCTAAATACGACCCGCATCAGTGGCCGCATGGCCTAAGGCACTATTCTTGCAATATACTGGACTGCCAATGATGGGGAGGTAGTGATTAAACGCGTTTGGTTGTACTGGGGGAGTTTTTTCCTAAATTGTTTACTACTTTCTCTACGAAAATGTGGGCACACTTACTCTAAATTCAAACTTCCTCATCCTTAACTCCTTAGCGTAATAGTACATAGCCATAATAACCCAAATGGGTTGTAAGACGCGGTGCTAAACCAATACTTTGAATATTCACCTAAATTAATTTAATCTAATATACATTTTACCGAATAAAGATATTAAACGTATTACTGTATATTAAACCTATTTGATCTATATGAGGTATTTAAAGTTAATTGACCAAATGAATATATAAGTGCATGACCTAGAAATACTATTATTTCTAAAACAGACTTAATTCCCAGACCCCCATCCATTAATTAAATCAATATGAAAAGGCTAGCCCCAATTCCATCAATGATACATTTTTCATTAATGCCAAGCATCAACCCGAGACGCTTAATTAAATAGACATATGTGCTACAAACAGAGGTGTCTGACAAATTATACTTGATAATTATTCTTTTGAAAAAACCCATGCTACGTCCATTATTCTATGAAATGAATGGTGTACATATTTTTTAATTTAAATAAATATTACATTATTTACTATAAGAAAAATCATCTGAAGTAGCCCTTGGTTATTATAATACTTAACCCTAAAATTCAAATTAGTACACTTAATTTTGGTAAATTAATATGGGTGATGTTACCATGGAAGACAAAGATTCTTAAAACTGTCTCACCCTCTTCAGTGGACGAATGGTCTAAGGCGTCACTTTCATGTTGGACTGGCCTTTTGATGATGGGGAGATCGGGGCTTGAACTCTGGTCGGGGCTATTGAGGGTGGTTTCCTGAGTGGTTTTCCACTCTCCTTCCAAGCAAATGCCAGTAGATTACCTTTAAAATGCTTCCTTCCTCATCCTCTTAGAGTGCTTAACATAATATCTGTACAACCTGAATAGGTAGTAAGACGCTGTGATGTATTTTCTCCCCCAATCAGTCTCCATTAGACCAAACCCACACATGATATGTTCTAACTACACTAACTTTTTTTAGAACTACGTTTTACTACTTATCTGTGTAAGTTATACACATATGTACTAGTTACGCTAATGAGTTAGGGATAATTAAGGTTGAATTCAGATGAATTGTACCAGCATTTGCATAGATTTTGAGTGGAAAACCATTTTTGAAAGAACACCCTCAATACATCCAACCGAGATTTGAACCTCAATCTCCCCTTCATAGGCAGTTTAGTCTAATACGAGAGTTGCGCCTTAGACCATGTGGCCACCGAAGCAGGTAACTACCCTCCTCAGATGGGAATATATGAATATTTCCGTTGATAAGCAGCCCATGAATGTTCTACCATTGAATGATGAGAACAGTTCTCAGGTACAGTTTAAACAAGTCCTGCTTATCTCGGTAACATTCAACGATCCTCCACTTCTTCTTTTTCAAACGACCTATGGTTTCATTGGTACCACCGTTGACCCTAGAAAACCACTTGTAGAATTGCGAAACACCAAGCACTTCCACGCTCACTCGAGAGGACAATAAGGGGTTAGTTTAATGTTGGAATGCTCGGTATTGGAATCTTAGTGCTATTAAACTTGTGGAATATCATACCACTAGATATACACTCTCAGACCTACTACTTCACTTTTGTAAATTATTGATGTTGATACTTTTTTTAACAACAGGTCCTCAAGGTAAAGGGATACAGTTGGAGGATGTAAAATAGAATCGAGGTAGAATAGAAGGGAGCGTGAGTTAATATCAATATTTGTGTAGTTTATAACTTAACATTAAATAGTCTTTTTTTTCTTATCCACACTAAATAAAGTTTTGTTTTAGTTAGTCTGTTAAGTTTAATTTTCTACATATTTTAATCTCAAAACTTCTTGAAAATGTATCATGATTATCACGCCATTGGACCATAAACATTTTAAACAAAGATACGGTACATTTTTTTTAGCACCGCGTCTTACTACCTGTTCAGATTATATGCCTATGCCCTAATTACACTAATGGGTTAAGGATTAGGAAGACTTAATTTAGAGGAAATGCATCCACATTTGCGTGGAGGGATAGTGTAAAACCATTTAGGAAAACCACCCTCAGTGGACCTGAACAGGATTGAACCCCAATCTTCCCCGTCTTCGGCAGTCTAGTCCAACACGAGATTAGTGCGTTAACCACGCGGCCATCGTAATGGGTAATATGTTATGTTAAAATGTCACTTAATCTCATGCTATATATTTTTTAAAAATTGTTGAGATTACTAGAAGTAGATTTTCTTATCACCGCGTCTTACTACACGTTCGGGTTACAGGCATCTGTACTAATGTTTCTAATGTGTTAAGGATAAGAAAGGATGAATTTAGAGGAACCTCAATCTCATTTGCGTGGAAGGAGATTGTAAAAAATATCATCATTGCTTAAAATAAAATAATGTTTATATTTTCTAAAAAGTTCTTACTGTCCACAGAGTAAAATAGGGGGTAATCATCAATATAGCTACAGTATCTTTAAACTTAGAGACCTCAAAATTTGCATTTTAAGGGGACTCCATGAGTTTTTTTTAATTTAGCTTGAATATTAGGCTTGAATCCAATGAGGAACTTCATGAGACTGCTAACTTCACCCTGGAAACACAGCACCCATTGTGTAGTTGTCAAATTAAAAAAAAAATGTTTAACACTATCTTCATTCAATGTACATNTGTTTAACACTATCTTCATTCAATGTACATAAACTGTGTAGTTTTATTCACAACGAACATGATTATACATAAGTACTTTTAAAATTTACTATTTTGAAATATCCAAAACGCTTTCACTCTCAGAAAATATCTATCGTCAATTTGAAACGTGTGTACTTAATCAACTAAACATTAAACGCTACTTTTCAGAAAAGAAATTGACTTACGGATTTGATTCCCAACTCCGTTAAGAGGAAGTGTATTCTAGGGGTGGTGTTTAACCCCAATATCCTGCACGCACTTCCGCCAACCCCCTTAGATACCCCCTTAATCTTCGAGAATCCCCGTCCCCCACCCATCACCCTTGCGCCTTCACCCTGTATTTCTCCGACATCACTTCGCCAATTTGCATAACAACAGTGGTATGTTGTATGCATGTATGTGTTTTAGATGCCCCCGAGGGCATTTCTTGTTCGCTAGGAAATGTTTTAGATTTAAATGCTAATTAAGATCATGCTGCAAAAGGACAAACAAAAGTAGAATTATTTCTTCGAATCCGAAAACTAACAAAGCCTACGGGGATGAGGAAAGTACGTTTCAGGGTTGCAGTAGTACTTAGTGTTTTTCAACCCCCCTCAAGAGCTAGAGCGGGAAGGAGTCCTAAGAAAACAAGGGCGTGTTAAGACGGATTTAGGATAAGAAACTGCAGAGAAGTAACATTTCAGGAATTTCACGAGTTCTACGTTTAGTGGCAGTGAATTTTTCTTACTGAACTGATCTTGGTGATTAAATATTCAAGACAAATATGGCAAAGAATATATTATTCAACAGCTTTCCAAAAAGGAAACGAATTTTTAAAAATACATAAAGATGATCATATATTTGGGAGACAGTGGTGGTTATAGGCAATTTTTTAAATAGTTTGAACTGAAATAAATATTGATCTTTTTAATAATCCAAATCAGGGGATTCCAAACTTTTGCCAGTTGCAAAACCCCCTTTTGGGTTATAGCATAGCCGATGTACCCCCTTACAATAATATTAATAAAATGAAGAGTTCTTTTGTTTGTCATGAGCTTTGCACAATATCTACCACATTCAGAGGTCTGAAATTTTAAAAATTAATAACCCCTTAGCACGAACATGTGCAGCTTCAAGCAGAAAATTTAGAATTTAAGGTTAACTTCCATGTACATTTATTAAACTAATAATATTTCTCAATGGAAACGCCAGTTACTTCAATTAGTTTCTAAATAAAATACAGTACAAAAAATTGATAATAGTCTAATGTCTAATGTCATCAGATTCTTATTTTTATCATATTCAAGCTCATCGCTGATAATGAATTAATCTAATAGGTATGTATTTGAGCCTACGAGGCAGTCGATGGTGGACTATAAAAATAATTTAATATATATAGAAGCATTTAGTGTTTATGATCACTCATTTATTACCTGTAAATTTAATTACTTATTATATTTTTCTTCTATATAAAACACATTGACAAGATCTAAGAACCTTAATTTACTAACTTGTGGAAGGGTAAAAATAATCACTAGAATGTAAAAAATGTATGGTCCTTAGTAATAATTTGTTTCAAGTATCTTAGATTAAAAAGCAAACACTTAATCGACAGCTCTAAGGGATTATTTTTGAAAGAAATGCGAAGATGGACTTAGATGTCATATACACCTATGTAGAAAAATTTCTAGGTCAGCGTTCACACTGGATGAAACAAGCACATAGCACATGATGCATGCAACATGACACATGCACCATCTGTGATTGAACCCTTGTTAACAAGTGATACCTGCAGCATGTGCCACGTGCAACGTCGTGATTGAGTCGACTATTTAACTGTTCCATATTTGACGTGCAGCGAGCGTTTAGTTGGTGCTGATTTAGTCAATATGTTTGAAAACGACTGACAATTCATTACACCATGCGGGATGAGCAACAATTTAACATTGATTTTGTATGTCTCGATGAAAGATAACCCGAAATATATGTTTACTCAAGGATGGATTATTCCAAGACATGTGTTAGATAAGATATGAGAGGAAATGTCAATAATTTGTCAGGATGTTTTGCTAATTTGGAAGATGGAACCCTATAAGCACCAAGAGATAATAAACTTTTAATAACTGGTTGAACCCAAAAACATGGTTTATTCTTTCGACTTCTGATAATTGCTAGTAGCATCAGAGCCTCTTAATCGGACGAGCTCATTACGACTGGACTCTTCCATGTACCATGTACTATGTGCCATTCTATCTGAACGTTCATGTTGCAATATTTGTTGATGAAAAATACATCATGTGACATGCATGTTTCATACACCACCCGATGTGACAACTGCCTAAGGATATACATACATACATACATACATACATACATACATACATACATACATACATACATACATACATACATACATACATACATACATA
>CABFWO010005178.1:0-51836 GCA_902155825.1 Timema genevievae
ATAGTCCACTCCTCCCCTGACCCCTGTATGACGTTATGTTCATGCACATAGTCCACTCCTCCCCTGACCCCTGTATGACGTTATGTTCATGCACATAGTCCACTCCTCCCCTGACCACTGTATGACGTCAAGATCAGGCACATAGTCCACTCCTCCCCTGACCCCTGTATGACGTCAAGATCAGGCACATAGTCCACTCCTCCTCTGACCACTGTATGACGTCATGACGCAGTGGGAAGTAATCGCTGAATAAAACATCACACAAGAAACACTTTCCCGCGGCTTGACTCAATCAATAGAACTGACACCGCTACTGGTCTAATGGGGCACCAATGATTGTGGTCTAATGGGGTGATTGTCGTATAACCACACATTCCCTGGATACGCTAATTCACATATCAACTGAATAAAGCAGGATGTGCAACAGTTGCTGAAGGTGTGCTAGGACCAGTATATTTCGTGCAACAGTTGCTCAGGGTGTGTTGGGACCAGTAGAGTTCATGCAACAGTTGCTCAGGGTGTGTTGGGACCAGTATATTTCGTGCAACAGTGGCTGAGGATGTGTTAGGACCAGTATAGTTCGTACAACAGTTGCTCAGGGTGTGTTGGGACTAGTATAGTTCGTGCAACAGTTGCTGATAGTGTGTTGGTACCAGTATAGTTCGTGCAACAGTGGCTGAGGATGTGTTAGGACCAGTATAGTTCGTGCAACAGTTGCTCAGGGTGTGTTGGGACCAGTATAGTTCGTACAACAGTTGCTCAGGGTGTGTTGGGACCAGTATAGTTCGTGCAAAAGTTGCTCAGGGTGTGTTGGGACCAGTAGTGTTCATGCAACAGTTGCTCAGGGTGTGTTAGGACCAGTATAGTTCGTGCAACAGTTGCTGATAGTGTGTTGGTACCAGTATAGTTCGTGCAACAGTGGCTGAGGATGTGTTAGGACCGGTATAGTTCGTGCAACAGTTGCTGAGGGTGTGTTAGGACCAGTATAGTTCGTGCAACAGTTGCTCAGGATGTGTTAGGACCAGTATAGTTCGTGCAACAGTTGCTCAGGGTGTGTTGCGACCAGTAGTGTTCATGCAACAGTTGCTGAGGATGTGTTGGGACTAGTATAGTTCATGCAACAGTTGTTGAGGGTGTGTTAGGACCAGTAGAGTTCGTGCAACAGTTGTTGAGGGTGTGTTAGGACCAGTATAGTTTGTGCAACAGTTGTTGAGGGTGTGTTAGGACCAGTATAGTTCGTGCAACAGTTGCTGAGGGGGTGTTAGGACCAGTATAGTTCATGCAACAGTTGTTGAGGGTGTGTTAGGACCAGTAGAGTTCGTGCAACAGTTGTTGAGGGTGTGTTAGGACCAGTATAGTTCGTGCAACAGTTGCTGAGGGCGTGTTAGGACAAGTATAGTTTGTGCAACAGTTGCTGAGGGCATGTTAGGACCAGTATAGTTCGTGCAACAGTTGCTGAGGGTGTGTTAGGACCAGTATAGTTTGTGCAACAGTTTCTGAGGATGTGTTGGGACCAGTATAGTTCATGCAACAGTTGTTGAGGGTGTGTTAGGACCAGTATAGTTCTTACAACAGTTGTTGAGGGTGTGTTAGGACCAGTATAGTTTGTGCAACAGTTGCTGAGGGCGTGTTAGGACCAGTATAGTTCGTGCAACAGTTGCTGAGGGTGTGTTAGGACCAGTATAGTTTGTGCAACAGTTGCTGAGGGCGTGTTAGGACCAGTATAGTTAGTGCAACAGTTGCTGAGGGTGTGTTAGGACCAGTATAGTTCGTGCAACAGTTGCTCAGGGTGTGTTAGAACCAGTATAGTTCGTGAAACAGTTGCTGAGGATGTGTTATATAGTATAGTTCTAGTAGAGACTCCCAGTTCATGAGCAACAAGCAGTTACGGTCAAATGGAGGAATGTCTAACGTTAGTCACGTGACTATACATAGCCCGCAGCGACGGTAGAATGGTCTAACGCGTCACACTCGTGTTGGACTGTATTGCAGGCGACGGGGATATCTTAGGGTTTGAGTCCCGGTTGGATGTATTGAGGGTGGTTTGTCCTAAATGGTTTCACTCGGGCGTACACTTCCCGTCTAATGATACCTTCCACATCCGCAATCGACTATCGTTATTTAATGTGTCAGTTCAGCACGAACGGGTACCTACTGAGTGGCGCAGCAGTTCTGTAACCCCCCCTACCCCAATAGAAACACAGGATTACTCCTTACACACATGCACACACACTCAGAAACTGGAATGTCACCGTGACAACCACGGTAGATTCACAAACCTCCTCTTGACAGGGAGTATTAAATGACCAAGTTATTATATTTGTTATCTATGGTTATAGCAGCATCTAAATATCTTATTCTTTAGATTGAAAATTGACACCTGTGTACTGGAATCAAACCCGGTATCTGTGGCTTAGCACATCAATGCTCTAACACGTGAGCTACCCAGGAGTGTCCCGTGTCCAAGGTTCAATCATATTTTAATTATTTATTTTACTTAAAACATGGATGAAGAACTACCTTGGGCACGGGGCACTCTTGGGTAGCTCAGTGGGTAGAGCATTGGCGCACTAAGCCACAGGTCCTGGGTTTGATTCCCATGTCCAGGTGTCATTTTTCAATCGAAGGAATATCCTTATGACGTGTTGAAGCGGGGAGATAATTGTTTCTAGTATCACGTGAACCTTACCCAGTCAAGAGACAACAGTTCGATGACCGGAGACATTGAAAGATAGTGTTTCGTCATTGTCTTCCTTGCAGTGGAGCGAGTTCCTCTGAGAAGACCAAGTCAAAACCTCGACTATCGTGCAGCCGCTAGTACCTTATCCGTGTCCTCGGACCAACTCGCGTGTTGGTTACTGTTCAACTGTCCCTGTGTGGCGTGACAGCCTTCTGTCAGTCCCCCACACTCCACACACACACACACTCACACACGATGAAGCCACACAAGAGACGCTTAGCGCCGCCTCGTGTCGGTTTGGGTTCCGAGATAGTTATCAAACTTCCCCGTGGAGGTATTTACTGTCGCTGTAGTTCTATGAACACAAACTAACACTTGTCTTCATTGTACAGACAACTGTAACTTTCATATCTTCGTGGCTGAGTGGTCAGGGGAACCAACTTCAGCTCTAAGAACATTATGATTTAGTTGTATGTTAAAAAGTATGTATATTAACCGTAAAGGAAGATGTGAAGTTTGTTGAAAAT
Source organism: Timema genevievae (assembly GCA_902155825.1). Lineage (NCBI taxonomy): Eukaryota > Metazoa > Arthropoda > Insecta > Phasmatodea > Timematidae > Timema > Timema genevievae. The sequence goes on from CABFWO010005178.1 coordinate 3,208, forward strand.
ATTTTGAAAACAATACTAATCAGTCTAACCTGAGTTTTCCAACAAAAATTCAACAAATTTAGTTTATTAAAAAAAGAGAACGATCGTTTTGTGGCTCCAGGTGAAATGCACACAAACGTATCTTGGTAATAATAATGTTTTCAATCCGCTAAATCTCCTGAAGACTTTGCCTGCCGGATCACAGTATTCTCTGTGAGGTAAGATCAATCTCTGGGCAAGAATATTTTGTACAGATTTGGATAAAGAAACTTCCAACGGGACAGGCCTACGCCTTTTTTAAAGAATTGTAGTGAAGTGTCCTTTCCAATTAATATCTTAATCAATAACCACATCAAGGTTTTTGGTAATTATTGTATTCAGTTTGTACTGTGAACTCTCCGGTCACGTGACAGTCTGCAAGGATTCAAGAGTTGTCTGCGTTTTCCTTTGATAATGGTTTGAGCTTTATCATGGTTTATTTTTAGACCATTCATTAACAATCAAGCCAAATTATGGCCAATTAAATGTTGCGTATTTGTATTTATCGATGAACAGTTTTAAGGAGTATATCCATGAGCACACAAACAAATTATTCAGGAAGTGATATCATCCACAGGTAAATGAAATGTTTCCTATGGGATACGAACCTGAATCTAACACTCAGCCATGCCAATATGAATACATCCACTGTTTACTACAAGAGGACAAACGTGCAATCTCGTGGGAAGACTTGCATACATGCTTTAAAAATCTTTTTAAAAGTCTAGTAATATGCTACCAAAAGCTTTTGAAAAGTCTAATAGTATGCTACCAAAAGCTTTTGAAAAGTCTAATAGTATGCTACCAAAAGCTTTTGAAAAATCTAATAGTATGCTACCAAAAGCTTTTGAAAAGTATAATAGTATGGCACCAAAAGCTTTTGAAGAATCTAATAGTATGCTACCAAAAGCTTTTGAAAAGTCTAATAGTATGGCACCAAAAGCTTTTGAAAATTCTAATAGTATGGCACCAAAAGCTTTTGAAAATTCTAATAGTATGGCACCAAAAGCTTTTGAAAATTCTAATAGTATGGCACCAAAAGCTTTTGAAAATTCTAATAGTATGCTACCAAAAGCTTGTGTAAAGTCTAATAGTATCATAAAGTTCACATTTCGTTGATCCATGGCGCACCAATATCATCTATGAAATGTATCAGATAATAATTACAAGAGCTTTAGAGAAAGGGAGGTGGTCTAATTATAACAACGGGTAGTTCTGAAACCAACCAGGTGATAACCTTGGATTGCGTTCAATAAAAAGTAAACACATTTTCAGTCAGACCAGTTTTGTGTTCGTCTATGGGAAAAAAACAGGAACCAGCTGCCACTTATATTGGGTAGTATGTGGCTAGGACTATTTGTGTTTAGAGTTATTGGTCACGTCACAGGATCAGACTCAGGGCGTAGTCGGGTGGGGGAGTTGGGGGTTCAACCCCCCCAAGATTTAATTAACAAAATACATATGACTTTATTTATGGTCAAACAATTTCAACATTAAGGTACAAGTACAAATTTGGGGGTTGTGTTACCGTAAAAGGCACTTCAGAGAGCTTGTATGGATTTTTATCATTGATAATTTTTATAGCCTCCGGCAATTTGGGGATATGCGCACCAACCCCCCCGCCCTTCTTCCCTCTGAAATTATTGGCTGGCTATAGTCTTGATCAGATCCATTTTATTAACAAATATTTGCAAAATGATTAATTTAAAATGTATCACGAAACACAAAATGGCGCTGGTGCGACGTTATTAGAGCGATTGTGATAATTATTCAACTCCCATCCCAAAGGAGCAGAGCACATTATCAAGAACATGGATAAAATACCGAGAGGGCAACGTCCAGCATCGAACACGGGACAGAGATAACAACAAGGGGATACTCACTGTTGACTCGTACTATGTCATGCTTCACGTGTCGGCGAGTCATGCGACCGTGCTGCCATCTCCGTGGCAGAGCCGGAACCAGCGCTCCTACCTGGGGAACTGATGCTCTTATGCTTACGACAACAATGATGCTTCTTGTCGCATTGTTTGTTGTGCAGGGAGCTTTGTTGAGACGCCCGCACGCCGGCGATGGCTTGGGACACTAGCGACATCTTTGATGAGCGAGGAATAGTAAAAATAGTAAAGTAAAAGCACGGTCAAAGTTGGTACTAATATACCGGTACAAGAAAATGAAAATAGATAGAAATAATTGAAGCTAACTAAAAATGAAGTGAACTAAATAGTTTAAAAAGTAATGAGATGCTTGTTGCTTTGTTTGAAAGTCTACAGCTACGCTAGCTTAAGTGCCTAATAGCCTAGCAAGCGCCAGTGTGTATTGTTAGAACAAGTGCTTATAGAATGTTCGAGTAGATTGTTACCTGGAGGTCTCTAGACGCATCAAGCCACGGGTTCACATCCCGTCACCATTTTCTTGTAAAGAAGGACACTAACATACATCTCTGTTTGATTATCACAAAGAGAACAAATAACATATCACCTTGTAAACAGATCATGGCCTAGTGATCGCATCACTGGGCTGTGTCCCTAACACTGTTCGATATCTCCACGCACTAGGGGGAATATTACAAGCGAGACAATTATCACTATCCCGGTGGGGGCTTCACTGTTCCGGGGATTACTACTCTCTTGATGGGGGTATCACTATCCTGGTTGAGGTATCACTATTCCGGTGGATGTATCATCACCCCGGTGGGGATGTCACTGTCACAGTGGGGGTATCACTATCCTGGTGGATGTATCATTATGCCAGGGGAGTATCACTGTCCCAGCAGGGGTCACTGTCCCAGTGAGGGTATCACTATCCTGGTGGATATATCACTATCCCGGTGGGGTGTCACTATCTTGGTAGACGTATCACTGTCCCAGTGGGGGTATCACTATCCTGGTGGACATATCACTATCCCAATGTGGGTGTCACTATCCTGGTGGGGGTATCACTATCCCAATGGGGTTATCACTATCCTGGTGGACGTATCACTATCCCGGTGGGGGTGTCACTGTTCCGGTGGGGGTATCACTATAATTATGGAAGTATCACTATCCCGGGGGTCGTATCACTGTTCCAAGAGAACACACACATGGCCACATATCGCCAGCTCCAGTATTGTCTGGCAGACCGCACGAGTACCGAACCAAGGACCCGGAGATCCTAACAGACGTCTGTCGCCGTTACGAGTGATGCTCCTGGCAGAGCAGGCAGCTGAGGGGGACGGCTGAGGGGAGGGGGTCTTGGTGGATCGATCGTTCACAGGGGCCGCGCGGGCACAGCTGAACTAGCTCCGGACAGGAGGTCTCGTGATGAGGCATAGGGCCTCACTCACTACTGGTGTGGTGAGGCACTAACATGGTCCTGACATAGGTCCTCACTCATCACTGGCGTGGTGAGGCACTAACATGGTCCTGGCAAAGGTCCTCACTCACTACTGGTGTGGTGAGGCACTAACATGGTCCTGACATAAGGCCTCACTCAATACTGACGTGGTGAGATACTAACATGGTCCTGACATAGGGCCTCACTCACTACTGGCGTGGTGAGGCACTAACATGGTCCTGACATAGGGCCTCACTCACTACATGGCGTGGTGAGGCACTAATATGGTCCTGACATAGGGCCTCACTCACTACTGGCGTGGTGAGGCACTAACATGGTACTGCCATAGGGCCTCACTCACTACTGGCGTGGTGAGGCACTAACATGGTCCTGGCATAGGGCCTCACTCACTACTGGCGTGGTGAGGCACTAACATGGTGCTGACATGGGCCTCCCTCACTACTGGCGTGGTTAGGCACTTATATGGTCCTGACATAGGGCCTCACTCACTACTGGCGTGGTGAGGCACTAACATGGTCCTGACATAAGGCCTCACTCAATACTGACGTGGTGAGGCACTAACATGGTGCTGACATGGGCCTCCCTCACTACTGGCGTGGTTAGGCACTTATATGGTCCTGGCGTAGGTCCTCACTCACTACTGGCGTGGTGAGGCACTAACATGGTCCTGGCATAAGGCCTCACTCAATACTGGCGTGGTGAGGCACTAACATGGTCCTGACATAGGTCCTCGCTCACAACTGGCGTGGTGAGGCACTAGCATGGTGATGGCATAGGGCCTCACTCAATACTGGCGTGGTGAGGCACTAGCATGGTGCTGGAATAGGGCCTCACTCACAGCCAAGTACTACTGGACCCGTCTGGACCATTTTATCATTCTTTTTTCAATTAACTAACACAAGTACACAAAGAACACAACCAACACAAGCTCACACAGAACACAACTAGCACAAGTACAAACATAATAGTTGTATTATATTTTATGTTCTTTCAATAAGTTACGAAAAAGCCAACTATACATTAATCCTCAAAGAAGTACTATTAGAGGCGTCTGATAAAACTTCTTATTGATAATAAAGTATAAGTAAGAAAATCTTATTTCCACGTAGGTTGACATTGTGGACTTTTAGCCAGTGGCGAATGGACTGTAGCTCTAGTATGGAAAGCGTTGACTTGAACGTAACAACTTAAAGTGACGGGTAATGTATTGTATTTTTTACATATTATTTTAGCTTCTCCATACTTATAGGGCATCTAGAATCATCAAATATGGCACGCTTATGGCAATTGGATGTGCCAATATGCCTGCCAAATGTTATGATTCTAGCTGTCACATAACTGTGTCAGAAAATTAAAAAATGTGTGGAAAATATGCAAAATTTATCTAAAATAAAAAAATCTAGCTCTATCTAAGGTATAACCGATGGAGATACGACAAAAAGTAGTAGGACCAAACTTGTGGATCTCGCCAAATCCGTGGCTGCTGGTGCAATCCGTTTTCTGATAGGTCTTACCGTTTAGTCACAAGAGACCTCCAAAGAAAGGTTCGCACCGACTTTAAAGTTGCTCCGCCATTTTGGATTTTTTTTGGGGGGGTTAAACCACAATGTTTTTTAACTTTTTGGAATTTTCCCGTCGGTTACAGGCTATAAGCTATAAGTTTGCCAAATTGCAAGTTTCTAGCTCATCTGGAAGTGGGTAAACATTAATGTCAGTGAGTGAGTGAGTCAGCCATGTGGCTTTATAGTATAGGGGTGGACTAAATACACACTACTGTCATGTAGTGTCCATGTTTTATAATCAAACATAAGACATATTAAAATACAGTGGGTACAATATTAAAATTGGTAGTACAGTTAAACGTTTTTAATTCAAATTCCAAGGGGTACCTATCTAAAACTATTTGAGGTTTCCAAAATTCTAATTAACCGTTTTTATTCGTATCTAGGCAGCTGTGATACAGAATAAATCAACAACTTCAAATATGCTACATATAAACACACTTTTTATGTATTCTATATAAAACACACATATACAATATATACGTACATAAAAAATAAGAAAAAATTAAACACAAACCATAAAAACTTGGAAAAATTATCATAAGGAAAAAGAATCAGTTTTTGAACTTAAATGACATTACATTGAAGATAAATTAATGATCTTAGTTTGTTGTATTTTGCTATCTTGACATAAACTCTTTGAGTTCACTGATTTCATTAAAAATGTTGTATTTTACGTCTGGTTCGGATTAATTGAATATTCTCTGTTACTGCGAGTCAATGACTCTAGGGTTATTTGAAATTTTTGGCATATGGAACGGTTTAAGAAAGATCATTAAGTTAGGTTTGAAATGAGTACAAATTCGAAAAAATTTGCAATTGACTTTGAATTATTCAAACATTTCCTTCTTACATTTGAATTAAGAATCAAATGCTCATCAACTCTGTGATACAGTCGGCTTGAAATCGTAAATCTACACCAACACCATTGCACGTGGATCATTTCTGATTAAACGGAGACAAATGGAGACCAACGGAGATAAATTGTTAATAGAAGTCCCTAATACAGAACATTGTTGAAATATTTAATGATATTTGGATAAAAAAAACCGCGTTGAAACGGCTATTTTTGACCATTTTAGAATGGCTTCACAGATAAGCACTGTGCACAAATCTTTATTCTGTCTTAACAGGGACGTACTGTGGTTATTAACAAGAAACTTTGTCGCTTTGTCCCCCATCGTCACCGCGGAAAATTTCGAGTAATCATTCAAATACGAATGCACTGCACACATTTCTGCATATTGTAGGTATTTTCTTTACCCTTTAATTTCCATACCTCGCGCGAGCCGGGGCTTAGATGCACGCTCTTATATGCTATTTTCTAATATTGACTTAAATAGTAACTTCGTGTGAAATGATAGTAGGTTCGAACCACCCAGATCCTACTGTATTTATTCACGTGAAAGTATTGTTGGTATCAATCAAAGGCCGAGCTGGGATCTAAGAATAGTCTAGTTGGCTACCACAGAGCAGGAATTGGCGTAAAGATGATGATGGTTCAAGGTTCATGCAGAACCAAAAAGCAGGGGGGTTCAATATGACACAATGAAAACATCCATCATTGTCTGGTGTATGTTCCACTCCTGACCTTCATCAATCACTATTGACTCCTATCAATGTAGCACAGCTAGAACAGCAGCTCATCCATTAAACATAGGAATATTATTACTGTAGCAAGAAAACTACCATATTTCATTTACAAGAGATTCACAGAACTGGAGCCATTAACTTCCAGCACGTCACTCAAAGTGAACTAAGAATCACTGCCACAAACTGGGTTGAAAGATCAAGGGGTGGAGATTTAGTGGTTAATGGATCAGGTAGTGGAGATTTAATAGCTGATAGGTCAGGTGATGGAGATTTAATGGCTGATAGATCAGGTGATGGAGATTTAATGGCTGATAGATCAGGTGATGGAGATTTAATGGCTGATAGATCAGGTGATGGAGATTAAATGGCTGATAGATCAGGTGATATAAAATTTAGTGTCATTGTTTCCCTCAAAATATTTTTTTTTCTTAAAGAGTAATTTATATCAATTTTTTGATAGTCTAATTTTAAAAATCTAGTCAAGCTATAATCTCTAAATAAAAATATTTTTGCTTAAAAAATAGCGTTTTGAATAGATATATTTAATCAATTTAAAGAGTTTTGTAGGAATCAGTTCTATGCAACAAAATAAAGTTTCAAACGGAATGTGCACTCTTTGTTTTGTGGAGTATTTTTTAAATAAGTGTAAGGTTATCAGAAATAATTATGTATGACAGGTAATTTAAATCCTTTGTATAATTTGCTATCTGCTCCGGCCGATGGTGGAACACAACAGGTTCCTCTTCATCAAACACAACACGTTCCTCTTCATCAAACCCAACACGTTCCTCTTCATCAAACAAAACCTGTTCCTCTTCATTAAACACAACATGTTCCTCTTCATCAAACACAACATGTTCCTCTTCATCAAACCCAACACGTTCCTCTTCATTAAACACAACACGTTCCTCTTCATCAAACACAACATGTTCCTCTTCATCAAACACAACATGTTCCTCTTCATCAAACACAACCGGTTCCTCTTCATCAAACACAGCATGTTCCTCTTCATCAAACACAACACGTTCCTCTTCATCAAACACAACACGTTCCTCTTCATAAAACACAACAGGTTCATCTTCATCAAACACAGCATGTTCCGCTTCATGAAACACAACACGTTCCTCTTCATCAAACACAACATGCTCCTCTTCATCAAACACACCATGTTCCTCTTCATCAAACACAACATGTTTCTCTTCATCAAACACAACACGTTCCTCTTCATCAAACACAACATGTTCCTCTTCATCAAACACAACATGTTCCTCTTCATCAAACACAACATGTTTCTCTTCATCAAACACAACACGTTCCTCTTCATCAAACACAACATGTTTCTCTTCATCAAACACAACATGTTCCTCTTCATCAAACACAACATGTTCCTCTTCATCAAACACAATAATAAAGATACTTTCTTTCAAATAACTTTAGAGCTAGGATATAACGCGGATCAAGCCATTGATTTTCTAAGGCTGGGTCTATATTCAACCATAATGCATAACCAATAGTGCGCTAGAAGTTTATTATTATTATTATTAGCACCGCGTCTTACTACCCGTTCGGGTTATACGCACTTACGCTAATGTGTAATGTGTAGGGTGATTGTGAGATGAAATGGAGGACCTACAGTTTAACGTGGAATCCGAACCACGGTGGAGGCCTGGCATTCCTCACATTCACAAGTTGTGATTAATACACGTTTTGTCAGAGGTGAAGGAAGGGTTTGGCATTCAGTTAAATCTGTGTTGGGACCGGGGATTGAACCCCGGACCTCCAGCACAGAAGTCTGACACCTTACCTCTAGACCACCAGGTCACCATCGCTAGAAGTTGAAACACATTATTTTCAATGATGACGTTTATAATTGATACATAGTGAACAGTGTATCATGCACAACACTTAAAAGTTCTTTTACATTTTCCACGGACTTTAACATAGATTATACTTGCTTTGGTGGCCGCATGGTCTAAGGCGTCACTCTCGTGTTAGACTGGACTGCCAATGACAGGAAGAACGGAGCTCAAATCTCAGACAAGTGTTTTTTCACTCTTCCTCCATACAATTGCGGGTACTCTTCCTCTAAACTCAAATCTTCATCAGCCCTAGCTCATTAGCGTAATTAGTGCATATGCATACAAACTGAACAGGTAGTAAGACGTGGTGATAAAAAAATAACTGATACTTGTATCAGCCAATGAAAATGCGAGGAGCTCTAGCCAATTAAACGCCGGTAAGTGACAGCTAGCAGTTACCAGATCTACTCTCATGTATCCATACGCCAAACAATATTATCTGCAAGACTCTGTGTAGAGTTGTCACTTCCACAACAAACAGTTTGTTGACAATTAGGTTTCTGTTTTAACCGTTTTTACTTATTAAATACGAAATTATGAAAATATCTGTTTGGATGTTTCTTTTAAAAAAAAATCGTTTGTGGTTCACTTGAAAATTCCTTACAAACTAGATTTTCTAAAAGGCTGCGTTCTCTTCATAAACTAAGATGGTGAACGAGATGACGTCCGTAGATGACGTCATAAAAACCGTGTTTGATTGTGTCTATGTGCATGAGCTTAAAAATAAAAACGTTTTATTTTCAAACAAATACTTGATACACCTTTTTCTCTAAGTTATAAAAACATTTATTTATTTTGGTGTCCAGTTAACAAAATACAAGTGTGATTGTAATACCTTTTCATTTATTATTCCTTGCACTACAATATCTGTGGTTGTCACAACCATGAAACAGAAAACGTAATAGATTTATTAATATTTTGTTTCTTGCAATAAGTTACAAAAAATCCAATTAAACAGAAATCTTTAGAGATGTTTATTAGAAACGTTTATTAAAACTTTTTGATTGAAAATAAAGGGGAAATATTACATTGTTGATTTTGTTACTGAGACCTACCATAATACTCACGAGAACAATAAAAACAAAAACAAATAACAAAAATTAATAACACAGACAAAAGTGTCAAACGATACGACTATTTACTGTTGTTTTTCCGGAAGCGGCCATTATTGAAGTATTTTAAATGCCTTATACAATGGCGCAAAGAGGTTAGGATTATCCATGATTAAAAGAAAATCGATTTACGTGAGACCCTGTACATTACATTTAAATTATAAACAGTTGTAATATTCTCACAAATAATTGTGCCTTGTACTCTATGCACTATTTACTATTAGTTATGCGTTCTGTAGTAATACAAACCCAGCCCAAATAAGCTAAGGTAGGAGGTCTATTCTAAAGATGTATTTATAACTACCTCTGGCCGAAAAAGATTATTTTACAATAATTTCCAAAAGTTGAGAACTTATTTTTCATTATTAAATATTAGAGCTAATGTAAGTGTGACTGACCTGCGCTCTTTATCCCTGTGCCAGACCGACAACAGAACCCTCTTGTCCACATCTCCCTTTAGTAGTTCCAGGGAGAACTGCTGGTCAAACAACGGACTGGTGCAGTTCCTGTGGACAGGAGTACGATGGAAGGTTCTCTCTTCAGTGGACGGGACGAGATTCACCTGTGGCAACATCCAGGTTGTATAGCATGGACAATGGTCACTGTGCTATCACAACATTCAAGATATATAGCATGGACACTGCTCACTCTGCTATCACAACATTCAGGATACATAGCATGGACAATGGTCACTCTACTATCATAACATCCAGATTGTATAGCATGGACACTGCTCACTCTGCTATCACAACATTCAAGGTATATAGCATGGACACGGCTCACTCTGCTATCACAACATTCAGGATATATAGCATGGACACTGCTCACTCTGCTATCACAACATCCAGATTGTATAGCATGGACACTGCTCACTCTGCTATCACAACATTCAGGATACATAGCATGGACAGTTGTCACTCTACTATCATAACATCCAGATTGTATAGCATGGACACTACTCACTCTGCTATCACAACATCCAGGATGTATAACATGGACAGTTGTCACTCTGCTATCACAACATCCAGGATATATAGCATTGACAATTGTCACTCTGCTATCACAACATTCAGGATATATAGCATGGACAGTTGTCACTCTGCTATCACAACATCCAGGATATATAGCATGGACAGTTGTCACTCTGCTATCACAACATCCAGGATGTATAACATGGACAGTGGTCACTATGCTCTTACAACATCCCTGATATAATAATACTTGGATGGGAGCTCTTTTCACAAACTTTGACAAATAAGTTTGTCCTTGTATTTTTAACAATCGACAAGCTTGTGTGACTGAATGAGACTGGTTTGAATCCAGGTGAGTCCAATGTGGTACCATAATATATGAATCTTCCAACGTGATTTTAGGTTAAATTATTGTTCAGTCCATCATGAATTTATTATTCATCAAAATGTTGCGCGTGTTCTATCATATTCCCTGGTGAGTTCTATCTCCTAAAAACAACTGCCAGGATTGTGGTCTCTACCACGTGAAGTGAGTGTACTTGGAGTGATCGATTCACTCCCTCCTTGCTGCGTCACTCCCAGGCTGGCTTCACACGGACAAACTTTACAAGCCTGGCTCACACGGGCCAGCCTATAAGACAGTATTATAGGGTTAAACTCTACAAGCCTGTCTCACACGGGCCACCATTTAAGCCTGTATTACAGAGTCAAACTCTACAAGCCTGACTCACATGGGCCAGCCTATAGAGCTGTATTACAGGGTCAAACTCTAGAAGTCTAACTCACATGGGCCAACATCCACATGAAATCCGTGCAGCTTTGATCCTGCAATGTCTGAAGACTATGAATGTGCGTAGGAAGGGAGTGGAGGTTAGTGGCTTCAACCCCGCCCTTCCTCCCGAAACTGAGTTCTCCCTACAACTATGAAACTATGTGCTATATGAATTATTACTTATTTCCCTCTTCCCTTCCTTCCGCATGACATTCCCTAGCTTTGTCTAGAGCAAGTACCTTAATACAATATAACATTTAGATTGTGAGAGAGGGTGGTGTGAGAGAGGGTGGTGTGTGAGGGTGGTGTGACAGAGGGTGGTGTGAGAGAGGGTTGTGTGAGAGAGGGTGGTGTAAGAGAGGGTGGTGTGAGAGAAAGCTGGTGTGAGAGGTGGAGTTGTGAGAGATCACAGACTTGACGTTGGACGTGCTCATGTGAGCCAGGATTGTCGGATGTCACTAGAACACGTGACCTAAATAACAAGATGACCTGTTGAGATATTGGGTCCTGTGGGTCAGGGACTTACCTTGACGTAAGCGTTGCAGGACTTCCCACCGGGTCTTCTCAAGTTCTTCCCGGAGATCACTGCAACAAAAACAACACACTCGGGTGTAGGCTGGGTCAAAACCCCGTACTCATAATTTGAGAAGCCAACTAGTACTGAGCTGGATAGTTGGAGTTAGACTTACCATGGATGGTGAGCAGTCCGTTGTTCTCGTATAACGCCAGCTCCAACTCTCCTGGACACAATCAAACAGTTGGACTAAGACAAGTTGCAAGAACAGTCATCTTTCTTATATGTTGTTAGAGTACCTCTCAAACTAACTTATATACAGCACAGTCATCTTTCTAATATGTTGTTAGAGTACCTCTCAAACTAACTTATATACAGTACAGTCATCTCTCTAATATGTTGTTAGAGTACCTCTCAAACTAACTTATATACAGCACAGTCATCTTTCTAATATGTTGTTAGAGTACCTCTCAAACTAACTTATATACAGTACAGTCATCTCTCTAATATGTTGTTAGAGTACCTCTCAAACTAACTTATATACAGTACAGTCATCTTTCTAATATGTTGTTAGAGTACCTCTCAAACTAACTTATATACAGCACAGTCATCTCTCTATTATGTTGTTAGAGTACCTCTCAAACTAACTTAGTACACAGCACTGATTCTACGTTTGCCACTGGTATTATTAATATTGTCTATCACTTGTCTGAGATAGTAACTAAATACGACCTGATTTGATAACCCCATAGTCCAAGGTGTCACTTTCATGTCGGACTAAACTTCATATGACAGGAGGAAGATCATGGTTCGAATCCAGGTTGGTTGTAGTGAGGGTGGTTTTTTTCCAATTTGGTTATACAATCTCCCTTCATGCAAATGTGAGTACTCTTCTTCTAAATTAAATCTTCCTCATCCCTAACTCATTGGCATAATCAGTACATACGGGTATAACCTGAACAGGTAGTAAGACGCAGCCTAAAAACATCAAATAAATACTCTTGATTCATTCTAGGGAATGTTTATAGTTTCATTTCAGTTTTATTAGTAGCACAAATAAGGGGCCCGTCTCGGTGAGTGAAAAATTGCCGCGCAGAGGTTCAGTTCTAGCGCAACATTTAATTCTACGACGCGTTATTTCAAAATATGGTTCACGCCAAAACTAAGTTGAAATCTTCCAACAGGGCTATTTTTCCTTAACAGCCCTATATTTTGGGTTTTATAAATTTAAAAAGTGGTGAAAATATGACATTAACTCAGATTAAACAACTATTTAGGCATATTTGTGGAGCTATGATTATTGGCTCACAGCAGAACGTTTTAAGATATTGGAGAACCATCGGCGAGCTTTCCTCTTTACCTCGAGAAAACAAGTTTTAGTTTTATTTCCCCTATTTCTTAATGACATGACTATAGGTGGTTGTAGGTGAAGAGAGAAAGGGAACATAAGCTTAGACATAATAGAGAAGTAGTTCTAGAAACCGACACAGACCATTAGATTTTAAGCCGTGTGGCCTGACTGTGATTTATACTTTCTCGTTGACCGGGGTGGCCCTCTTAAGGACAGTTATTACAGCTTGAAGGTATTTATATTCTAAAATAATTAATTAATCCTGAATTAAATCGATTTCCTCTATTTAACCAAAATATGATGAGGTTGTATGTGACGCGAGAAAAGGCCAGTGTTTTTTTAAATTTTATAGAAACACTTTTTTAAATGACAAAAATTTATAAAATTTTGCTCCCGTACAAAGATGGAGTTTAATTTTCTTCACATTGTGATATCAACAGTTGTTGAATATCTATCATGAGCATAGTGACATTAGACGACAAACTTTTTAAATAAAGATAAAAGGTGGTCATTAAATTCTAGGACACCCTTGAATATATCAACAAATATTGAGTTCACCATTTTAATAAAATTAAACTTTAAGTTTCTTCTAGAGAATTATTCAATTTCTTGACTAATTTTTTTTATTTATCTACCCACAGAGCCACCGTCCCCCGCCCCTACAAGTTCTTAACTTTCCCGCACCTCTGTCCTGGCAGCACTCCCTTGATCTCTTCCAACTACCGCGTCTCTTGCTGGAGCGACAGTGTCTGGTGCTGCTACCTGGTGACGCGAACAGCAAGCAACGTCTAGATCTGGACCTGTGCTCCACCAGCGCTAGAGGACTCTCGGCCACATCTGTACAGTTCAACATATCATACGTCAAGCTATGTGACCTTCAGCGTTACTTTATATATATATATATTTTCAATAATAATAATTGACCGACCGTTTGTCAATTTATCTTTTTGTCTATTCCACGATAATTGTCAAATGCGTGGACCAATTTTGATTAAATTTTGGAAGGTATATTCTTTGAACCTAGGCCACAAACAAATAATACACCCAGACACAGAGCCATTGATCTCTATAGTATAAATGGATGACATCTGTGGCTGAAATTTTCGAGCTGTTGTCTGCATACCATTGTGTAAGAGAAAAGGAAACCCTAGGGTATCTCTTTCTCTCTTACACCCATACAAGGCAATGAGGCATTTTGACATCGTTCATTAATTTGATTAAATATATGAGATACATCAATGTGTGATTAGTTAAATGAAATAAATGTGTTAGTAAAAGCTTAGACGAGCATAACAAAGTTTGAAACTTGTATGTTTTTCCTTTAAATAAGTTGATGTAGGTTAATATATACGATGATTTTTGAAGGAAGCTCGTTTGGAAGGCTTTATCTCGTATCAGAATCCTACCCTATAGTCGTGTTTAGGTAGGATAAAAGACCTTGCAGAAGGGAATTTCTACTTTCATTATAAATGGCCATTTATCCTACCAAAATACTTAAATATGATAGTATTCTGGTATGCCTTACAGATTGGGATTCTTACTAAAATCAGGGTTTAGTAGATACCGTACTTCCTACAATCCTTTAACCTAAATTATTGTTTGAACGCAAGACTTCTACACAAAGTATGTAATTCAAACTATATAATATAGTTTTTAGCTAACTTGTTTATTATAGTTATTGAACTTTCAACATAATATGGTTTCTGAAAGCAATATACAAGATATGAGCGAACTTTTAAAAAAAATTGGATTATAATAATACGTTCTACAAGCCTATAACCTAAGTTATCGTTTGAACTTATAGCCACCACACAAAGTGTGTCATTCAAACAAATGTAATCAAGATTTAAGATACCTTATTCATTATATTTATCGAACTTTCAACATAATATCGTTTCTGAAAGCAATATACAAGCTAATAGCCAACTTTAAATACAAGTGTAGTCTTGGAAAACTGTAAGCAACATGGATGATAACTACATATTTAAATATGATAAAGATTTTATTCATATTTGTACAGTATTACCTGCATAACTGAATTGTATATACTTTAGTGTAAATTATTCTTCAGGCAAGTGTGGTATAATACTTCACTATTTTCAAACAATAACACTTTTATTCATCAGATACATGTTTTCGCATAAGAACATTGAAATAAACAGTTAAATCTTTCCCCCCACAATGAAGCAGACGATAAACTCGAACGTCACATTTTGGTCCTTGGCAATGCGTATGTTTATGTCCATCCAGTATAATATAGAGATTACTGCACTCAGCCTCCAGGTTAAAATGGTTACGCTCCTTTTGCCATCTTGAGTCCTCCACCACTAGGATCACTATGTTCAGTCCTATTATAACCCAGCACTGACACTAGCGAAGCCCAGTGTTGATGAACTTAAGCTGGCAAGAGGAGCACAGCTAAAGGATAAGAGTCTGGTTCTATTATTTGTCTGTGACCTAGGCCAAGTGATGAATGTATACATGTGTATATATGGCAATTATAGTGAGACTGACGTTTTAAACCACGCGAAAAACGGCTATTCTTTATGAATATAGTGTAATATATTTTAATATAGTGTTCGTTTGTTTTCTGTCTTACTTGATCAACAAAATAAAGTCTCTAGTTCAAATCCAAGGAGAAATTTTAAGGGATATATAATTATATTTTATAGTTATAGCGTAGCAAACATTCCGACAAACAGACAAAGGAAATGCCAAATGGTAGAGTTAAAATGGGACCTCGCTACTATAGGTCAATTATTGTGAGTCTAATTTCTAGCAAGATTTACATAAATGGACTGAATAAATGAATCCTAGCTCCATAAATATTATTTAAGATCTACAGTTGATAAGTTGAAATCTAAGAGAGATTATTAGTCTATGATAGTGGACAAAATATGAGGGTGAACTTGACAATGTACACTCAGGTCCTCATGAGATGTAGCAGTCTTACCTTGACTGATCACACTATGACTTTATCTTATAAGCTACACCATAGTGGAACCAAGCGAAGTAGGTCTGTTACCTTGTCCTGTAGATGGAGGATACCAGCAGGTGAGTAGAAGAGAATATTAGACTCACCTCGTCCCTCCTGCTGGTCTGTGCTGGTGGTAGTACCGGAGCTCCTGAGGATATGGCCACTGGTGAGCACTGGAGTCCTCAGGGCGTTCATCGTGTGTGAGTTCCAGGTCTCGTCAGAAGAGGACGTCGACATGTTCCCATCCTTGAGACCGTTCATCCTCCGCTCGTTCCTTCGCCAGAAGTTCGTCACAGGGTTGGCTCCCTTCCACAGCGCCACGGTCCTCTCCATCACCCCCTGGGGCCCAGGGGATGTTGCCAGGGGGCTGATACCGTCCATCCCCGTGGGGCTCGTCAGTTCCACGCTGTGGCAGGTCGGACTAGGAGGGCTGGGTATGCCTTTGGGCAGAGTGAGGCTAGAGCCCTTGTCGCGTGAGGAGGGTTTGTCCAGTTTGCCCGGCTCAGGGCTACCTCGGTCGGACCCTTGGACCGTGAATGTCGTGTTGGTGATCCCGGGTATAGACAAAGTCCCTCCTTCACTCTGCGCGCTGAACGGGCTGGGTATATTCAGTGGCAGGGATAGGAGTGAGTGTTTGGTCATCTGACACGCGGTGGTGACGTCCGTGCAGCTTCTAGCAGCTTCTCCCGTCACAAAACCTCTGTTCTTCCTCCTGAATCCTCCTTGCCGGCGCAAACTAAACGACCTGTCCAAACTATCGCCGCTACTGTTCAAGTTATACAAGTCATTCCTACCGCACTCGTTAAAAATACTATCACAAATTATGTTTTCCCTCTTGAACACCCCGTCCCCGATACCTTTCAAAGAGTTCCTTCTGGAGCGCCTCGCACTTGAGCGGAAACTCTTCCGGTGTCTCAGAATCTTCTGACAGTATTCAGAGTTTGCAGGGGTATGACAGCTACGAGAAGCGTCCAGGGAGGTCATTTCACTACTAAAAGGGATGACGGACAAACCTATCTCTGACCCCACGGATTGGACTTTGATGGGCGGGCCGTCTTCGCTGGTAGAGGTCACAGTTCTCACCCTGCGGGTGGAGTTGCGTTTCCTCAAACTATACCTTCTACTCCCAAAGCTGTACTCATCGTTACTCCGGGTCATATCAACACCACTGTCCACGAACTCGAGGTATGAGCGGGTTGGTACCGGTTTGTTTTCCACCGAACTGCCTCTGAAACCGTTTGACAGACGCACTTTCTCGAAGCCGTGGAAGATGCTCGAGTTCTTGGTGGGCATCACCGTCGTCTCCATAAATGTCAGGTGACTGAGGAACCTCGGGTCAGTAAGGTCATGAGCGTCTTCTAGGATTGGGACAAACGCTTTCAACCTAGAGTCTCTTATAGCTGGGACACAGGCTTTCAACCGGTCGTGCTGGTTGGTGGAAGAGACGGAGGACGCGTGAGTTGAGTTCAAGAACGGAGAAGGCGGAGTGATTCTAGAGCTTGGCAGTGATAAGGAACCATCTCTGGAGGCGTTGCTCAGGCTCAGTGAGGCCAGATTCATTGATAGCACATGCATAGAGCCCCAGGTAGCACCCCGATGACCCCCTTGGGTGGAGACCCCAGAAGATACAGGGGGCGTGTGGTCATCAGTCGATTCCCCCTCGATACCACTCGGGTAACGCGTGAGGCTCCTTCTCCTGATCTTGTAAGGGATAGCTTCACAAAAGGGGGTCGTCCCTTCAACTTTCCGGTTTCGATCTACTGGCCCAGGACAAGGACCGTCCCTGAGAGCGAAGTAAAGCGGGTTATCAACACTACGCTGGGGTGCGATATGTGGCGTCCCGACGCTGGAAGGTGAAGGTTGGTTGAAAGCATCCACCAAGCGACGCCGGAGTGCTAAGAGACTCTTGGTCGTCTTCATCGGACAAGGTGAGTAATCTATCTGCATCAATCTGGAGGGAGACGTGACGTCACTGCGTCCAGGTGGAGGGAGGCTTGTGGAGGAGATGAGCGTGGACTTGGAGTCTACATCACACAGAGAGATCCTCCTTGTAGTTGACACCAGGTGACTCCTTGTCTCTCTGTCACCATGTTTGTAGTCTCTACATTATAAACACACATTACAGTAGTACTTGTAGTTGACACCAGGTGTCTCCTTGTCTCTCTGTCACCATGTTTGTAGTCTCTACATTATAAACACACATTACAGTAGTACTTGTAGTTGACACCAGGTGTCTCCTTGTCTCTCTGTCACCATGTTTGTAGTCTCTACATTATAAACACACATTACAGTAGTACTTGTAGTTGACACCAGGTGTCTCCTTGTCTCTCTGTCACCATGTTTGTAGTCTCTACATTATAAACACACATTACAGTAGTACTTGTAGTTGACACCAGGTGTCTCCTTGTCTCTCTGTCACCATGTTTGTAGTCTCTACATTATAAACACACATTACAGTAGTACTTGTAGTTGACACCAGGTGTCTCCTTGTCTCTCTGTCACCATGTTTGTAGTCTCTACATTATAAACACACATTACAGTAGTACTTGTAGTTGACACCAGGTGTCTCCTTGTCTCTCTGTCACCATGTTTGTAGTCTCTACATTATAAACACACATTACAGTAGTACTTGTAGTTGACACCAGGTGTCTCCTTGTCTCTCTGTCACCATGTTTGTAGTCTCTACATTATAAACACACATTACAGTAGTACTTGTAGTTGACACCAGGTGTCTCCTTGTCTCTCTGTCACCATGTTTGTAGTCTCTACATTATAAACACACATTACAGTAGTACTTGTAGTTGACACCAGGTGTCTCCTTGTCTCTCTGTCACCATGTTTGTAGTCTCTACATTATAAACACACATTACAGTAGTACTTGTAGTTGACACCAGGTGTCTCCTTGTCTCTCTGTCACCATGTTTGTAGTCTCTACATTATAAACACACATTACAGTAGTACTTGTAGTTGACACCAGGTGTCTCCTTGTCTCTCTGTCACCATGTTTGTAGTCTCTACATTATAAACACACATTACAGTAGTACTTGTAGTTGACACCAGGTGTCTCCTTGTCTCTCTGTCACCATGTTTGTAGTCTCTACATTATAAACACACATTACAGTAGTACTTGTAGTTGACACCAGGTGTCTCCTTGTCTCTCTGTCACCATGTTTGTAGTCTCTACATTATAAACACACATTACAGTAGTACTTGTAGTTGACACCAGGTGTCTCCTTGTCTCTCTGTCACCATGTTTGTAGTCTCTACATTATAAACACACATTACAGTAGTACTTGTAGTTGACACCAGGTGTCTCCTTGTCTCTCTGTCACCATGTTTGTAGTCTCTACATTATAAACACACATTACAGTAGTACTTGTAGTTGACACCAGGTGTCTCCTTGTCTCTCTGTCACCATGTTTGTAGTCTCTACATTATAAACACACATTACAGTAGTACTTGTAGTTGACACCAGGTGTCTCCTTGTCTCTCTGTCACCATGTTTGTAGTCTCTACATTATAAACACACATTACAGTAGTACTTGTAGTTGACACCAGGTGTCTCCTTGTCTCTCTGTCACCATGTTTGTAGTCTCTACATTATAAACACACATTACAGTAGTACTTGTAGTTGACACCAGGTGTCTCCTTGTCTCTCTGTCACCATGTTTGTAGTCTCTACATTATAAACACACATTACAGTAGTACTTGTAGTTGACACCAGGTGTCTCCTTGTCTCTCTGTCACCATGTTTGTAGTCTCTACATTATAAACACACATTACAGTAGTACTTGTAGTTGACACCAGGTGTCTCCTTGTCTCTCTGTCACCATGTTTGTAGTATCTACATTATAAACACACATTACAGTAGTACTTGGAGTTGACACCAGGATTCTCCTTCAAGAAACACAATTAGAGTTTAAGTTGATTATTGATTTTGAATAAAATGATTGCATTTTTGATATAATAGCCCACTTAGTTATAGAGTGAGTCCGTGAGTCATGTAGCAAGTCATGAAGGAATGAGTCATTGAGTCATGTAGAGAGTCATGAAGGAGTGAGAGGATGAGTCAGTGAGTCATGTAGCGAGTGATAACTCACCTGGGAGCAGTCCTAGTCCGGCGCCCTTGACTGCAGCACCTCTTGCTGGCTGTAGGACCATGTGTGTGGTACTGGTTGCTGGCTGTAAGACCATGTGTGTGGTGCTGGTTGCTGACGTCTCTGAGAGCAGCCGGGATAGCCTCCAAACACATGTACACACTGTCCCGTGTCCTTGGAGACTGACATTGGGAGTGTCTGTGAGAGCCTGGAGGAGTGAGGACATTGGTAAGATATGTCTGAAAGTGTCTGGTGTCTGTATTGGACACAGTGACTAGCTCAGACAAGTGGACGAGCGTTATACCTGCCCGGAGTCAGTCCTCCACCAATCCCTGACTTGCTAGACTCACCATGTCCCTTGTTCTCCTTGTCTCTGCTGGGGGTACGACTCCTGCGAGCCAGATGGAGGGCCCGTCTGATGCTGTAACAAGGCCCACTGGGGGACTTGGCTCCCTCTGTCTTCCTGTGGCCCACGGTCCACTTCAACATCAGACCATCCTGTCTGCAAACAGACACTGTATCAACATACTATCAACTTCAACATCAGACCATCCTGTCTGAAAACAGACACTGTATCAACATACTATCCACTTCAACATCAGACCATCAAACATACACTGTATCAACATAATATCAACTTCAACATCAGACCATAAACATACACTGTATCAACATACTATCCACTTCAACATCAGACCATCCTGTCTGCAAACAGACACTGTATCAAAATACTATCCACTTCAACATCAGACCATCCTGTCTGCAAACAGACACTGTATCAACATACTATCCACTTAACATCAGACCATCAAACATACACTGTATCAACATAATATCAACTTCAACATCAGAACCATCAAACATACACTGTATCAACATATCAACATAATATCCACTTCAACATCAGACCATCCTGTTTGCAAACAGACACTGTATCAACATACTATCCACTTCAACATCAGACCATCCTGTCTGCAAACAGACACTGTATCAACATACTATCCACTTAACACCAGACCATCAAACATACACTGTATCAACCTACTATCCACTTCAACATCAAACCATCAAACATACACTGTATCAACATAATATCAACTTCAACATCAGACCATCAAACATACACTGTATCAACATAATATCAACTTCAAACATCAGACCATCAAACAGATACTGTATCAACATACTATCCACTTAACATCAGACCATCAAACAGACATTGTATCAACATACTATCCACTTCAACATCAGACCATCAAACTATCAACATACTAGCCACTTCAACATCAGACCATCAAACAGACACTGTATCAACCTACTATCCACCTCTTACAACTGACACAAGTTCCCCGAAATAGAGAACAGAGTTCATCTCCCAAGTGAACCACAATTGTACACTAGGAGGAACCCGACCTCCACGCAGACAACAGACAATACAAGTGACCTCTAATCAATAACAAGGTCGTGCCGTCAAAAATTGAGGCACAGGACAGTGCGTCCAGGGGTCCGCCATAATTATTTGTTGTATTTATGCAGAGCTGCGTTGACCAACACTCTATTTGCAACGAACAAACATAATTTTTAAAAGTGAAAGCATATGGCCTAGTGGCTCGGGACACCTACTCTGGCACCATATGGTTCTGGTGTCTGCACTAATTGATATCTGTGTTTATAAAGTGCATATCCACCCTCCAATAAAGTCAGACTAGGTCACCGTTGAATGAATACACCTGGTGTGACTATATAAAGGGGATATTGGATACTCACCAGCGAGCACAGGGTACAAGGTGAGTACTGATGAGTGTTGTACTCACCAAGAAAACATCCGATTCTTCCACCCCCACCCCCTTTTCCACATCTCTAACCCAGGGGCGTCCAGAGTTTAAAGAACTATTTCGAGCATAATCAGAAATACATAAAAATTAATTGATCTGCTGAACCTATTTTGGACTCATATATATTTATTTTTTTGTAAATTTTGATGCCTATTGGGAGGCTGACTTCTTAAACCATGTGATCAAGGGTTCATCTATGGAGAATGGAGAATGTGTTATAGAATATAATATTCATTTGTTTTCTGCCCAACTTGATAACCAAATTAAAATATCTACTATAGGAAATATTTCAACTTTAAATCTAAAGAGAAAATATAGGGGATATTTTAACTCGAAATTCAAAGAGAAATTATAGGAGATCTTTCAACTTGAAATCCAAAGAGAAATTATAGGAGATATTTCAACTTGAAATCCAAAGCGAAATTATAGGAAATTGTTTAAATCGCCAAGAACTGATTGTTTCCTTGCTTTTGGAAACTTTTGGCCCACTTTTATTGTATTTCTAAACCTGATGTTGCAGTTTAGGTGGTTAGTGCCGACAGTCGTCTAGTGGCGCTACAACCATGGCATCTCTCCAGTGCGGGTTGTTGACCAGAATAAAACAAGGGGCAGGGATTGACCCTGATTCCCAGTGTGTTTAATGGTCCGTGCTGGTGTAACATTACCCCCTTGTGACCGTTGCTTGGCCATCACCTGGTGTTCATCCAACCAGAGCGGGACTTACCGGCCTTGTCGGGAGGAAGTAGACAATCTACATGTGTGGCTTACCATTATAAACACGTGTGTTTGTTCAAACACGACTTACAGACACAACCTAGAGACACACAACGGGAATTAGAGATCTCCCCGTCGTTATCCTGGTTCACAAGAACCAAACATTCCTCGCTAGCCTGGTTCACAAGAACCAAACATTTCTCACTATCCTGGTTCACAAGAACCAAACATTCCTCGCTATCCTGGCTCACAAGAACCAAACATTCCTCGCTAGTCTGAAGGCATGAAGAAAAGGTCTACAACCCACAACAAGGAGTGAGGAAAGGGTCTACAGCCCACAACAAGGAGTGGGGAAAGGGTCTACAGCCCACAACAAGGAGTGGGGAAAGGCTACAACCCACAACAAGGAGTGGGGAAAAGGTCTACAACCCACAACAAGGAGTGGGGAAAAGGTCTACAACCCACAACAAGGAGTGGAAAAAGGATCTACAGCCCACAACAAGGAGTGGGGAAAGGGTCTACAGCCCCCAACAAGGAGTGGGGAAAGGGTCTACAACCCACAAGAAAGAGTGGGGAAAGGGTCTACAACCCACAACAAGGAGTGGGGTAAGGGTCTACAGCCCACAACAAGGAGTGGGGAAAGGGTCTACAGCCCACAACAAGGAGTGGGGTAAAGTTCAACGACCCACAACAAACGTTAACAAACATTTTAGACCCACAACGTGCATCCCATGTAATGCAGAGCTAGAGTATGACCTTTTACAATCAACTGAGAGACTAACTTAACCTAGGACAGCAATTTAAATAATATTACAAATTGATTTATAGAACCATATTTACGTGGAGCATGCACTCAAGACATGAAGAAGTTAATATTAGTGAAGAAGCGGGAATTGAACCCAGATCTGTTAATTAAGTAACAGATCTAATGGATGAGCAGCTGTAAGGACCACTTCACTAGCTGTATGTTACCAAGAGTAGTCTCAATGTAACAAATGTATGTTACCAAGAGCAGTATCACAGGTGCTGTACCTGTGTGACCAACCATTGTAAATGTATTCCAGTGTTTCAAGTGCTAGGGGAGGATATTAGCATATCTCGGTTGGTGCCACATGGCAGTTATACTCTCATATGGTAATTACAACAACGGTCATCTTGGACTGTAACGAGGAATATAGCAACAACCTCAGAGGCCTTTTGAACCTCCGGGAACATTGACAAGCTTCCATACCTTGCTTGGTTCAACCATGGTGTAGCTTGCAAGATAGGACCATAGTGTAACCAGTCAAGGTAAGACTTACCTTGCTTGGTTCAACCATGGTGTAGCTTACAAGATAGGACCATAGTGTAACCTGTCAAGGTAAGACTGCTACCTTGCTTGGTTCAACCATGGTGTAGCTTATAAGATAGGACCATAGTGTAACCAGTCAAGGTAAGACTAGCTACCTTGCTTGGTTCAACCATGGTGTAGCTTACAATATAGGACCATAGTGTAACCAGTCAAGGTAAGACTTACCTTACTTGGTTCAACCATGGTGTAGCTTATAAGATAGGAGCATAGTGTAACCAGTCAAGGTAAGACTGCTACCTTGCTTGGTTCAACCATGGTGTAGCTTATAAGATAGGACCATAGTGTAACCAGTCAAGGTAAGACTGCTACCTTGCTTGGTTCAACCATGATGTAGCTTATAAGATAGGACCATAGTGTAACCAGTCATGGTAAGATTGCTACCTTGCTTGGTTCAACCATGGTGTAGCTTATAAGATAGGACCATAGTGTAACCAGTCATGGTAAGATTGCTACCTTGCTTTGTTCCACTATGGTGTAGCTTACAAGATAGGACCATAGTGTAACCAGTCAAGGTAAGACTCCCGAGTAATATAATAAAAATAATATGAATTTTATGCAACAATCTTGGTGTTGATTTGTTGTAACTCGCAGTATGTAGTGTTTAGATACATACAGACAAATGACAACTATACAGGACCAACTCCGTCTACAGTTTTCGACATCAAGATGAAGTTCAATCGAATAGATATTTTATAGACATGTTGCTCACAGTCTGCCATTTCATAAAATATATTTTTTATGCGGAGTTTCAAGAGTAATTTGAGCAGTTGAGCTCATTTTATTGTCTTAATGCTGAATGAGAATAGAGCATACCTAGCTGTAACTCGGTTTAGTGCTAGTGATCAGCAATCCATTCATTTCCCCGTCTTAATAAAGGTTTTAACAATCTTGTTTGAACAAACAATCGTTAAAAAAATATATTATCCAAGTAATACCGTTACTAATTTTGTATCTACTTGATCTAGTTTCGATTATTAAATGACAATCAAACCTCCTTTCTGTCTGTAATATATATATTAGAGCATGGCTAATTAATAATGTTGATTCATTTAGTTAGTTCCAGTCAAATCAAGAATTGATCTAAAGATAATATTAAACCGTGTCATATTATTTTAGTGAGTAGTTTTCGAAAAATAAAAAACCACTAAACCCATATCAAAATATCCACCTGATAGCCGATAGTTATTTTATATCAATTATTTTCACCCTAGAAATGTAAACGAATGACTCATCAGTCCCTGACCATCCAACTGGCACCAATACTATACACTGGCCACAAGCTGAATATTTGGGTGGAAGGACGGACACAATCGTAAATAATACATTATATCAAGCACTAGCTGAAATGAACCAGGGTTCCTAAACATACAGTCACCAGTTCTTTTCACGTGGTCATGAAATCTTGATACGAAAATGATAGCTGTTATTGTATCCAAGGTGGAAGTGAAAAATGTCCAAATGGGGTGCAACCAGCCCTCCAAGTTTTGTCCACGAATGTTACATGGTGGCTTCCTCCCGGTGGAAATGTTTTCTGACGTATTTTTGCTGTCCAGATCAGTTTCTTTGATGACTGTGTGTTTTGAGCAAGGTGGCAATAAGTGGGGAATAATTAGGAGGACGTAACTTCCAGTTCCGGCCAAGGGCTCTCTCAAGGTTCATTGTCTGTCGAGCCATCACTGCAAGAGCAGCCCAACTCGCAATCCATCTGGTGAGGGTTATATTGATGATCACCTCAACAACTCATTCTATATCACGTGAGGTGCAAGGCTACAACTCAGTGCAACAGATATCAAGGAGCACGAGTGGTCCACCAGGGCGTGTCCTGCAAGATGAGTTCTGTGTATGTATATAGAGCCACGCACTCCCTCCAGCGGTAGCTGTGTCGCTCTAACACTGGGTAGATGTTGTGACAGGTGTATTCTCATGGAAGTTGAGGAGGTGAGAGGGTTATATCAACCCCTCTCCCTCCCTCAGTACCAGACATATGGAGAGACAGCTTGGAGACCTGGTACTATAATCTCCTTCACAACAATAACACGGGTTCATCCTAAAGAATACTAGGTTCGCACTAGTCTTAGTAGGTCATGTTAATTTAATACTATAATGGAATCAAAGTAGGACGATAGATTCAGAAAATACAGTAATATTCTCTGAGCTGAAGAGTTGGTCTGCCATGAGTGTTGCGTGATATCTACCACACGCTGAGGTCTGACATTTTAAAACTAGTAGCACAAACATGTGCACCTAGAAGCTGGGGTTTTAAATTGTTGACTAAGTTTTTTTTTAATTTACTAAAAACTGGCTCAGAAGAAATAAAAGGAAGAGATTTTTTCTGTCTGAAGGAAAAAAAAAGTGCTGCCCAGGGTAGCCATGCAATGCATTGCCATTCTGCTAGTAATTAATAAGATACAGCCGATGGAGAACAAACTAGTAGACAATGTGTCAGATAAAAGAGCTCTGCTACATTTATAAGACTAAACTGCACTCCTCTCTAAGAAGCTTATAGATTCTGCCACCAGGGACCACAGCGACTAGATAGTTGCTTCCCACTCCAACAGGGGAAGTGACCACAGCGACTAGATAGTTGCTTCCCACTGGGGCTGTATGTTTGTAATCACTAAAGATTCTCCCCAGTGATAAATGTTTATCTTTTGTCCACACCTTGCTGGACAGGAACCTGCAACCACCCTGAGGTGTATTCGCGTGCAAGAAATGTCAGCGTGGGACCGTCTTGGACAGTGACCTTCCTTCAGTTAATTGGTGGACGGTCATCACCAGACTATTTCACGTCGTGGATACTAAATACGGGGACTCTTTCTCTAACAGGAAGTGCCTGAGATCGTATCTCTTATTTAATTTAGAACATTGTTGTGTGAATAGACAAGTCTTACTTCCCAAACCACGCGTGCACTGGTATAATAAATAAGAAACAAATATTTTCCTGAAGATTCATAATACTAGTCAAAATTATGGGGAAATTCCTTTTGTATTTATTTTTTAGTAGAGACTGTGACGCACGAGTATAAAGTGAACTAATGAAACCTTAGTTGGGTCCTATATATCATGACCAGGGACACGGTTTCGATGACATGTCATATTCTTTGTTACATCAAAGACAATGTTCATGGCTACACTCCAAGCTCACAGTCTTACCTTGAAATATTACACTATGGTCCTATCTTACAAGCTACCAGGCTGGTCGAATGAGTTTCATCCTAAGTCTATCAGTTTGCACCGTGGATCGAAGTTATATTTAGTAATCCCATCAACTTAATATAGGCCTACAAACAATCACACATTTGTATACATTAGCTATTTCAAATCAAGCACCGAGGGGTTCTCCCACATTTTCCTCCGGGAGACTGTGAGGTCACATTTTGAGAAAGTGTGGGCTGCCAGTCTGTCACCCTAAGCTACTATAGCGGAATAATACGAGGTAAGCTTTCTACCATCCAGCGGATATGGAGAGGTACATAAATTCTCTTCAAACTCCTTTGCTAATGGAAACTTGTTGGTCAATGATTTGTAATGTTTGTTATTTTAGGTAATAGTTTCTTGGCTTACGTAATTATTGAGTAATTTGTATGAATTTATGCTCGGTAGTTATATTTTTAAATTCTGTAGTGGTTTTGTAAATTCATAAATACATAAAAGTGTCATCAGCCAGTTGTCTGAAAGAGAAGATACTGAAGTTAATAAACTTGTTAACTTCTTTGCCTGTATGGTTGTAAAATACACATTCCTGGAGATACTACAGTTAAGTTAAAAGGGTTGCGTCGGGATGGGGGTAGCTATTACTTCTAAAGATAATCTGTAAATCAATTATATATTTAGCAGAATCTAAGAGTTTTGCTTGTTAAATGCTTTTTATTGCATGTATATTATTTTATTCTCCATTATTTTGTAAAGGGTGTGTTTGTTTTAGTCGCGTGCATTCATTACAAGATTTCGTTCATAATTTTAGGTGATTTTTTTTAAAAAGTTTTTTCCTTATAATTTCTAGTGTAATTTCTAGTTTTTTTTACAATTATTAGGTATCAAAGTCCGGGGCGTGGTCACTCATGACGTAGGCTGACTACTTGCGGACGGAAGTGAAAGGAAAGGTAATAAATGCTACGTATCGGTGATTGACAGGATACGATTAAGGACCTGTCGAAATCAAACGTTCCCATCAGAGCAGGTGCGCTGTGGGGTTGCATAGAGGAGGGGATAACTTCAGATGCTCTTGATTGGGGTTTTAATCACCTGAGAAACATATTAATTATAGATTATGCTTGTTTTAGGAGAATTGTCGCTGGATCAAAAATACTGATTTATATCTATCTACCACAAAAATATTTTCAACTTTCCTAGTTATTAAAGATAAGCTTGCTTTTTATTTACAATTTACTTGTAAATAAAGATTTCATTTAAAATTTGAAGAACAGGTTACTAGTTCAGAGGTTTACTTCTGTGTTCTTGGGGCAATGTGCTTACCTCAGGACCCGGTGTTCGTTGGTTCAAACCCAGCCGGAGTTGACGATTGTTTTTAGCGATAAAAATTCGTATTACAACTTCTTTCGGAGGGTAAGTAAAGCTGTCGGTCCCATGTCGATTGTGGCAGGTATAAGAACCCTGGAAGGTATGTGAAAATACCTTTATCGGCGAAATTGGTGGGCCCTTTTTTTTCTCGCTCATAGAAATTCTCGTGTGCTGACATAATCAGTTGATTCAGAAAGTGTACGTTAAATACATCAAATAAAAAAAATGCTAGGTCAGAGTTATTTTTATAATGGTATAATTTTGTATATACATAGCGACTATATAATAGTTCTACATAAAGAAATAACATACATGCTAGTTTCTCAGTGGAATGAAGTCGTAAGTCAATATAATAAAAGAGGACTGTATGAAATAATTTTATGTGATGAATTAAACCCATAGCCAAATCCTCCAAGCAGGGGCACACCCACGGTGGGGGGGCTTTGGGGCTGATGCCCCCAGCTGAAGGCCCTCCCTCAGAAATCAAGGATATTACAAAAATATGATTAGCATTATGTTACATCAATTAGTAATCAATTATATTTTGTTTAATTATATTTAATACAAAAGATATTAAATTTGTGCAGTAATTAGGGCTTTTCAAAGGAATACTTCTTTCTGCGGATTTTAAATTTTACTAAATTTGCACATAAATTAAAACTGGATCTGCAATACCGTAATATTTTCTAGAAATGGTTAAAGTCTTTACTTTCTGTACATAGATTTTTGACGTGGGTACAGCAATTAAAATTATTATTTTAGAACAATTTATGTAAACATTATTGTATCCTGGGTGTGAAGAAGAATGTGTAAACACAGACCTGTTAACCAGTGGCGTACACAGTGACAGAGGGTAGGCCGAGGATCCGATTTTGGTACAAATTAGTTTAAATATTATCATTTGCATCCTTTGAAATCAAAATTTTTCCACCCCACATTTTAGGGGGCTTCACTGATTATCTATCTTTCTTATACCCCTACTTTAAATCAAATTTCCAAATATTAACGTAATTGAAATTTATAATGTTGCAATTATGAAAATTACTCAGTAAAAAGCCCCCCTCCCCCCACCAACTCAAAATCCTGGGTGCACCCCTGCCCCCAAGACACAAGAATTATGAATAAATGGTACGGAACTCCGCACGGACTTTCTTGTTCTAATGATTAAAAATGGATATATTTACTCAAAACTCGTAATATATGTGAAACGAAATAATATACACAAGCAAACCCAAGCATAAATTGCGCTATATTAAGGTAAAACTTTTTTAGCCCCGGTTTTAAATTTTATAATTTTATTTTTAAAGAATTAATGTCCTCATTTATATGTTTGGACCGATAAAAAAGATCAATACTGGGTCCACAAGGGTCAACACTTCGTATTAAAATTTCGACTTCTGGTTAAAATTCTCGACATGTTATTGGGTGTTGCACATCTTCATGTCATCGCATTGCTATTAAATTCCTCATTTATAAATTTTGACCAATAAAAAAATGTAAATATTGACTATGGAGTCTAAAATGGAGATAGATCATTGTTGTACAAACATTTCTCCTAAGAGGTTTAAGGGAAAATAACATGAACGTTTTGAGATATTTACTTATATTTAATTACTCTATGGTATTAGAGAATTATTACGTTTAAACTTAAGTAGTATCTCTTTACAACTATAGCTCACAAAATTGTATTAATATATTTGCCAATATCTCAGAAACTGCTGGTTTTAAAAAATATATTTAATATAAAAGTTTTGTTATTTTTATTAGTACCACAATTTTGCAATGATAAGCTATTTAGTATCTCAAATAATTGCGGAGATACGGAAATTTCAACTTCTGTAAAGTACCCTAAAATTCATTTTCATGGGAAAATGAAAATAGCCAGTTTATTTATAATATTAATTAACGCCTATGTACGAATTTTAATTAAAATCGTAAGAGCTGATTTTGAGAAAATCTATTTTTTCTCTTTTCACCCTTTATTAAACTACTCTTAATTTTAAGTTTAAACAGACAACCAGACAGACGGCATTGCAAAGACCACTTTTTGGGGTTTGGGGTGTCATAAGATGCCGATATCCATCAACATTTCAGGTTAGATTTTTTTTTTACGGTCACAATACTTTATCTTTCGTGTTCGAAAAGTGAAAAAATATAAATGTATGCGTATAGCTTGAAAGTTATTGGTTTTATAAAAATATGCTTCGAATAAATATTTGTATCATATATAGTAGATCTACATATATGTAATGATAAGTAATTTCATATCACAAATAGTTTCGGAGATATGATAAAAAATTATAATTTACGCATCTGATCGGAGCCCTTTGTGTTATTTTGCCGAAATATTGAGGGTAGTCATTTTGTTTGGAATATTTATAAATGTTTAGAAATTAAATTTAATCAAAATCGTTGGAGCCGATTTTGAGGAAATCGACTTTTTCTCTTTTTGTCCTTCAATAAACTACCCTTAATTTTAGGGTTAGATATCCAATTCCAAAAATCCTCGGGGCAACCCTATGAAAACCCTAAATACCAAATTTTATCCCGATCGGTAAAATAGTTTAGGCTCTAGTTGGAAGTACAGACAGACAGACAGACGGAAATTCAAAAACCACTTTTTCGGACTCGGGGGTCATGAAACGTCGAGCTTCGTCAAAATCTCGAGTTCGATTTTTTGTACGATCACAATACTCTCTCTACCCGTAAGATAGCGAGAGAGTAATAAAATAATATTCGAATGAAGAAAGAAGTACTGTCTACCCAAATAGTCGATACGATTACTATTAATAGACCAAATATGTTCTCTAACAAAGAGCGTAGATGATATTTTGACTCTTTTAGTGTTGATATCTAGATGAGTTAGACACTGACCGGTCAGACTCGACCGTCACTAATGTATAGTAGTTGAATGCAGTTCTTGAAGAGCCGCGTTCGATTCTCCCATGAGTCAGGTTATTATCGAACACAGAAAGCAGAATAATTCCCCTCCACTAGTGTCGAGTGCTTGTAGACCCTCACGCACCTTGAGAGGGTTAGCTCAGTGGTTAGTTGGTTCTGCAGACCACAGAGTGCTTGTAGACCCTCACGCACCTTGAGAGGGTTAGCTCAGTGGTTAGTTGGTCCTGCAGACCACAGAATGCTTGTAGACCCTCACGCACCTTGAGAGGGTTAGTTCAGTGGTTAGTTGGTCCTGCAGACCACAGAGTGCTTGTAGACCCTCACGCACCTTGAGAGGGTTAGCTCAGTGGTTAGTTGGTCCTGCAGACCACAGAATGCTTGTAGACCCTCACGCACCTTGAGAGGGTTAGTTCAGTGGTTAGTTGGTCCTGCAGACCACAGAGTGCTTGTAGACCCTCACGCACCTTGAGAGGGTTAGCTCAGTGGTTAGTTGGTCCTGCAGACCACAGAATGCTTGTAGACCCTCACGCACCTTGAGAGGGTTAGTTCAGTGGTTAGTTGGTCCTGCAGACCACAGAGTGCTTGTAGACCCTCACGCACCTTGAGAGGGTTAGCTCAGTGGTTAGTTGGTCCTGCAGACCACAGAATGCTTGTAGACCCTCACGCACCTTGAGAGGGTTAGTTCAGTGGTTAGTTGGTCCTGCAGACCACAGAGTGCTTGTAGACCCTCACGCACCTTGAGAGGGTTAGTTCAGTGGTTAGTTGGTCCTGCAGACCACAGAATGCTTGTAGACCCTCACGCACCTTGAGAGGGTTAGTTCAGTGGTTAGTTGGTCCTGCAGACCACAGAATGCTTGTAGACCCTCACGCACCTTGAGAGGGTTAGTTCAGTGGTTAGTTGGTCCTGCAGACCACAGAGTGCTTGTAGACCCTCACGCACCTTGAGAGGGTTAGCTCAGTGGTTAGTTGGTCCTGCAGACCACAGAGTGCTTGTAGACCTGGTCCTACAGACCACAGAGTGCTTGTAGACCCTCACGCACCTTGAGAAGGTTAGCTCAGTGGTTAGTTGGTCCTGCAGACCAGAGAGTGCTTGTAGACCCTCACGCACCTTGAGAGGGTTAGCTCAGTGGTCGGCTCACAGAGCTCACAACTTGCTCCAGTTCCTGTCTTCCGGACCAGTTCCTCAACCCCCCTCACCTCCCGAACAACCCCTGTCATCTTGTCTTCCTTCTCCTCGATAAATTCCCCCCTAACGATGGTTTTCATTATTCGCGCTATTCAATGGAAGGTTGCGTTGCGTAAGAAAAGGGGAAGGTTTCTTCTGCAGTTGTGTGTTGGGTCTTGGGGCGAACGACTTTTAATATATTCCCCCTTCCCTGCGACCGTGTCCAGGTGGTAGAGCCCTTCCCCTAGAGACGAGGGAGAGGGTTCAATGTAGGGCACAAACAGTCTTCCTTATTTCTTTAGATTAGATTTGAAGGGAATCCGATGAGGTCTCAAGGGTTTTGTGTGTGAGGTTGTTGGGGGAAGGGGGGCAGGTGAGTTTATGTCTCCCCCCCCTCCCTCTTTTTTCACAAAGTCTTCATAAACTGTAAGTGTTTGAGCTCATGTATGAGAGATCACTTACCTGTACAACTCAAGATGTAATTAGGTAGCAAGTAAAGTTGGCCATTGGTCTCGCGCTTTGACGTTGTCGCCTGCTTCAGGAGTTAGAAGCTATCTCGGGAAGCAGGTTGCAGCTTAGCTTGACTCTCTAAGCCAGCGTCTACCAATAATTGGGGCTCCGCGATTTTTTTTTAAAATTTGAAACATTAAAAGTTATAAATATTGTAGGTACGATACGTTTATATCTGACGGACGAGACATTATTTGGGTCAGATCGCTTTTACCGAATTTTAGATTCTCGCCATACTCTGGAACCAAAACCAAGTATGAACCCGCCCGAAATGATAACACTTTCCCTCTTCCTCTGACGAGTACAAACACTCACTCTACTATTTGCGTCTGGACAGAATCGACTTGCATTCAAAATGATATATTTCTTGTTTCCTATTCTAGACATAAATTTGTTTCCGTTGAGCTGTATAATGTACAGTACCTCCTGCCAGGAAGAATCCTACAGGACATTTAGCGAATAAACCAAATAGCCCGAGTTGGAAACCAGTTAAAAAACTGCTTCAAGATTTAAAAAAAAAGTTTGTTCATGGTTTCTTATTTTTATAATTATTTAAAAAGTATGGTTTTTGTTTCAATGTTATGTTTTTTTAAACTATCCGAATAAAACCTAGGTACATGAACATGGGGAATCCTGATTTGCCATGACGTCACATGTAGGGAGATACAGGGTGATAGGGGAAGACGGGGTGTGGGGGTGGAGGGAGCTATTGGTGAGGGCAAGATTCGTGTTCTCGCAATACCCGACTATGTACAGCTCGTCGTTGAATCGTCCACGAAGGTGTCTATGTTGCTTCAAGGGTCCTCCAGGGTGCACTTGAAATGGTACACAGCCGCCATTGTTCAACCGCATTGCAGAAATGAACAGTTCCTGGGGGGAGATGTCCTTAACCTTCCTCATCCTTTTCGTAAACAGGTACCATTCCCTAGACCCGGTACTAGGAAATGTCTGCCGATGGAGACAAATATGTAACGGTAGCTTGTGATCAGCAGACATAATGTTTCTTATCGTGTTTGATATGAAATGATTGGTGGTGTTTTCCTAAAGAGTTTGACAACCAAATCAATCACAGACCAGTTTTACCTCAAGGATAATATTATGCACGGGCTAGAAATATCTCGAACGATACAATTCACAAAACAATGGCATCATTAACAACCTAATGATATAGCCCACATTCTAATTAGATCATTAACAACATAATGAGATCATTAAAAACCTAACGAGATAATAAACAACCTTACGAGATAATCAACAACCTAACGATATAATCAACAATCTAAGGAGATAATCAACAAACTAACGAGATAATTAACAAACTAACGAGATAATCAAGATCCTAACGATATAATAAAAATCTACCGAGATAATTAACATCCTAACGAGATAATCAACAACCCAATGAAATAATTAACCTCGTATTTTTGGTAACACAGTTGTTTATAAATACAATCGATATGGTCAGTTTACAACTAATATTGTTTTGTTATCTCTTTAGTTGAAATGAAAAGGTATCTCTCATGTTCTAAAAGACTGGCTTGTCGGTGATNGGGGGGTATGTCCAGGTTTGAAACCAGGTCAAGTGTAGTGAGGAGATTTTGCTAAATAGTTTATCATTTCCATCTCACGCAAATGTGGATATAGTTTCTCTAAATTCTGCCTTCTTTTTTCAATGTATTCCAGTCCCAAAATATGACGTCATCAAGCTATGTCAGGGAATGGAACCAGAGTAATGTAAAGGAATGGAACCAGAGTAGTGTCAAGGAATAGAACCAGAGTAATGTCAAGGAATAGAACCAGAGTAATGTCAGGGAATGGAACCAGAGTAATGTCAAGGAATGGAACCAGAGTAATGTCAAGGAATGGAACCAGAGGACATTCGTGTCAATCTCCGCAGCCCCTCATGATGTTCGGAATGAAACAGCAGACAATGAAGAGTCCCGTCGTGCCAATGACCCAGCCTGTTTAAGCTTGATTCGCACGTTCACCGAAAAATATAAAGCAGAATCTGCGCAGTAATTCACACACTTTAAGTTGACCCATGATGCATTGCAACACTTTAAAAGAGCTGATTATCAACCAATTTTATCTTCTAGTGGATAAACATATTTTAGATCATCATCCCAAGGATGATTTTAAATTATAACGCTGTGTTGTGGCACAATCCATTACACGAATGCACACGCTTTACATTAACGGGTTTGTTCAAATCTCCTCATAACGGCCAACGAAGCTGTCTGCTAGCTTCTGGCTGTAGAGCACATGTGTTGACAAATGCGCATGAGCACTAATTTGAGATTGTTGGTTTGGAGATTTGATTGGTTCTCCTGTGCCAAACATCTCGAGCAGAGCGGACAAAGTAGAGAATAGTTGAACTTCATCAGAACAGCTCGTGCCGATTTAGCGGAAATCTTGTGGTTGGCTTAGGGCGCGTCACGTGACCACGTTTCTGTTCTGCGCCAGTTTTTCGGTGAGCGTGTGAATCCACAGTAACACTCGATCCAACTCTATACAGCCTTGACCTCATGCTGGCCAGTTTGTTTTCATGTATCAACATATCTTCTTAGGCTCAGAGATGGCCAGTTTGTCTTCATGGATCAACATCTCTTCTTGGGTTCGGAGCTGGCCAGTTTGTCTTCATGGATCAACATCTCTTCTTGGGCTTAGAGTTGGCCAGTTTGTCTTCATGGATCAACATATATTCTTGGGCTTAGAGCTTGCCAGTTTGTCTTCATGGATCAACATCTCTTGGGCTCAGAGCTGGCCACTCTGTCCTCATGGCTCAACATCTCTTGTGTTCAGAGCTGGAGGACCCTATGCTGGCCAATCTGTCTTCATGAATCAACATCTCCTCTTGGGTTCAGAGCTGGCCAGTCTGTCTTCATGGATCAACATCTCTTGGGTTCAGAAATAGAGGACCCTATGCTGGCCAGTTTGTCTTCATAGATTAACATCTCTTCTTGGGTTCAGAGCTGAAGGACTCTATGCTGGCCAGTTTGTCTTCATGGATCCACATCTTTTCTTGGGCTCAGAGCTGGCCAGTCTATCTTCATGGATCAACATCTCTTCTTGGGTTCAGAGCTGAAGGACCCTATGTTGGGCAGTTTGTCTTCATAGATCAACATCTCCTCTTGGGTTCAGAGCTGGCCAGTCTATCTTCATGGATCAACATTTCTTCTTGGTTTCGGAGCTGGCCAGTCTGTCTTCATGGATCAACATCTCTTGGGTTCAGAGATAGAGGACCCTATGCTGGCCAGTTTGTCTTCATGGAATATCTTCTTGGGCTCAGAGCTGGACAGTCTATCTTCATGGATCAACATATCTTCTTGGGCTCGGATCTGGCCAGTTTGTCTTCATGGATCAACATCTCTTCTTGGGTTCGGAGCTGGCCAGTTTGTCTTCATGAATCAACATCTCTTCTTGGGTTCAGAGCTGGAGGACCCTATGCTGGCCAGTTTGTCTTCATAGATCATCATCTTCTCTTGGGCTCAGAGCTAGAGGACCCTATGCTGGCCAATTTGTCTTTATGGATCAACATCTCTTCTTGGGCTCAGAGTTGGCCAGTCTGTCTTCATGGATCAACATCTCTTCTTGGGTTCAGAGCTGGATGACGTCATTTTGCTATGTTGGTTGTCAGTTCCCACACCAACAGTTAGTGACGTCTAAGAAAATAAGGGCCTCATCACCCAGTTTTCCACTCTCCCTTTGCACAAATGCGGCTACACTTTCTCGCAATTGAACCTTCCTCAACACTAACACATTGGTGTGTTTATTATAGAATGCGAGTGGTACAAAAGGTTACCAAGACTTGGTGAAAGAGTAATTAGCCAATTATACGATAAATCCTCTAGGTGTTGGTCACACGGTTAGAGCGCCGGACTTACCAGGATTGAGCACAAACTCTGAGGCTGATATTTCCTCCAGCTAACAATTCATCCTCCTTCTCCTTGCCCACTTAGATTAGCTCGTACGCACCACCAGAAACTCTACAGTAGCGTGGGAGGTTGCAATGTACTCCTGGAGGTTATGCTAAATGACAGACAGGGTCTAGGAGGAGCTATCTAGCAACTGGAGAGAGCCTAGCTCTGAGAGGGACCGTAATCATGACTGGAGGCAACATTTGAATATTATCACATGACGTGCGGGGGCAGGACCGGTCCAACAGTCTGGGAGCTGTAGACAAACACTGGCTGTGACTGAGTGGTCAGGGATACTGACTACAGGTCTAAAGGACCCTGGTTATATCCTGTCTGTGACTGAGTGGTCAGGGATACTGACTACAGGTCTAAAGGACCCTTCTGAACCCCTGTAAATAATGTGACCCTCTCTGGAATAAATCCCCCCCCCTCCTCTGATATTATAGAACATTAAGTTGAAAGATGGCCTTAAATCAAACTCCAAATGACTTCTAGATGCATTCTGTCAAAATTTTTGGCGGAAAAAGGCCGCTTTAAATAACTACAAGACTAGAGTTAGCTAAGTGGCAGAAAGAGTCAGGGGAGGGAAGCTCTAAATAGCGTCCAAGGTCATTTGAATTTCAAAAATGTCTAGGGTAGGACAACTCCAAATAGCTTCTAGATGCATGTCATTTTGAGGAGTTTTCAGGCTAGGATCACCCCAAATATCATAGTTTCTGAAATAATTCAATTTTCAAAATTTGGTTGGTATAAGACCACTTCAATAATTATCTTCTAGAGGTATCCAACCATCCCAAAAATTTAAGGTGAAGATCACACTAAATAGCTTCGAGGGGCATCCACATTTCAAAAATGTCTAGGTGAGGAACACTTCAAATGGTGGTGAATAAATCATGAAAGAATCTATTATTTTTTTAAATCGAGGCAAAGAATACTCATAACTTCTAGAGTGAACCATTTTTCAAAAAACTGTAGGAGGGGCACTCCAAATAATGTATAAAAAATATCTAATTTAAAAAAATTGGAGAGAATGACCACGGTTTGAAACATACATAAGATCAAATATGAACGATAAACTATCAAATGGCTTTAAACAAAATCTTACATTGTAAGTAACTATGTTATTAATAACTATACCCCCCCCTCATATGAAAATGATTTGGATCCGCCCATGAGACTAACTGCAGGTCTAGAGGACCCCAGTTTTAGCACAAGGTCGTATTTTAAATAATATAGTACCTAGGTACTATTTTATGTCTGTTTAAAAAAACTACCATAACAATTACTTGTGCTAGTGTTGTGTGATAGTTTGTAAGTCGAGTGTGTTTGGTATATTTGTCCAGTAAAGCATCAGTCGCACACAACAGGAGGTGAGATACAGAACATGTGGTCGGTTTACCTGCTGGCCAAGTTAATCCACACAACTGATCACACGAGAGTCACACAACTGATCACACGGGTCACACACAACACTGCTGCTAGGCACTGGCTGGACTGGTACCTGAGTGTCTCGACTTACCTTCACCTTGGACCTGTCAGAGTTTGGTGGGAGAGGGAAGGTAGGGGAACAGGGGTGAGAGGGGAGGTAGGGGTACACATATTCCCAGGGGGACCAGTTTTATACTCACCCCTCGAGCTCACACACACATAAGCAGCTCTCACGCAACACAGGGATGCTACTTTTGTATATCGCTTTGTCTCACACTATTATTATTATTTGTTGGGACTTAACGTGTTTTTATAAACTCAAAGCTATAAAAATGTATAGTTTTAGGTTAAGAGAACAGTCTATTTAAGGTGGGAATATCCTCAAATTTCGATATGTCTTCTGAATCTTCCACACCACAAAAACAACCCTCAACTATCTCAAGAGTGTTCTTTTGTGACCCTCAAACTGTATTCATTATGGTAATGTCAGTTATGAATCTTCCAAACCACTAAAACAATTCTCAAATATCTCAGAGTGTTCTGTTATTTCTGTCAAAAGAAGACTGCTTAGAGCTACACCTAGATGAAATTTCTTGTTACTCGGCTTCGGGACGAGTTCTAATAGAATACTAGCTCACTGTCCGTTCCTCGTGGGGTTAGTAATAGAATACTAGCTCACTGTCCGTTCCGCCTGTGTTTAGTAATAGAACACTAGCTCACTGTCCGTTCCTCGTGTGTTTAGTAATAGAATACTAGCTCGCTGTCCGTTCCGCCTGTGTTTAGTAATAGAATACTAGCTCACTGTCCGTTCCTCGTGTGTTTAGTAATAGATTACTAGCTCACTGTCCGTTCCTCATGTGTTTAGTAATAGAATACTAGCTCACTGTCCGTTACGCCTGTGTTTAGTAATAGAATACTAGCTCACTGTCCGTTCCTCGTGTGTTTAGTAATAGAATACTAGCTCACTGTCCGTTCTTCGTGTGTTTAGTAATATAATACTAGCTCACTGTCCGTTCCTCGTGTGTTTAGTAATAGAATACTAGCTCATTGTCCGTTCCTCATGTGTTTAGTAATAGAATACTAGCTCACTGTCCGTTCCACCTGTGTTTAGTAATAGAATACTAGCTCACTGTCCGTTCCACCTGTGTTTAGTAATAGAACACTAGCTCACTGTCCGTTCCTCGTGTGTTTAGTAATAGAATACTAGCTCACTGTTCGTTCCTCGTGTGTTTAGTAATAGATTACTAGCTCACTGTCCATTCTGCCTGTGTTTAGTAATAGAATACTAGCTCACTGTCCGTTCCGCCTGTGTTTAGTAATAAAATACTAGCTCATTGTCCGTTCTTCGTGTGTTTAGTAATATAATACTAGCTCACTGTCCGTTCCTCATGTGTTTAGTAATATAATACTAGCTCACTGTCCGTTCCTCGTGTGTTTAGTAATAGAATACTAGCTCACTGTCCGTTCCTCGTGTGTTTAGTAATAGAACACTAACTCACTGTCCGTTCCTCGTGTGTTTAGTAATAGAATACTAGCTCACTGTCCGTTCCTCGTGTGTTTAGTAATAGAATAATAGCTCGCTATACGTTCCTCGTGTGTTTATTAATAGAATACTAGCTCAGTGTCCGTTCCTATCACGGAGTATGTGTACGTATCCAATAGGACAAATATTTATTATTAACTAGCATCAAGTACCCAGCATTACCCAGGACAAATATTATACGGTAAAAGGATCAAAAGGTTCCAAAAGTACAGAAAGGATAAAAAGGGCAAACATTAATTCCAATAAAAATGTAAATTTCCTGTGCCTAGGTGCACATGTTTTTTGTTTTAATTTTAAAATGTCTTACCTCTGTGTGTGGTTGATATCATACAACGATCATGACAGAAAAACTATTCAGTTTATTCAGATAGAAGATACCTATCCATTTCTAAAGGAATTGTGGCAGATAAAATGGATAAACAACTCTCATACATTATTAGAGCAACACTTATAGCAATATATCATTATTGTTTGCTTAGGATCTGCAGCTCTGGACAATCTAAAGAGCAGGGTTATAAGCTATGGCCACCATTTTCTTTCAAGATGTCCGTAATGTCTCATCTATATCTAGAAACCTTTCAAAGTTGGTTTAATGAAACTACGATAAATAATAATTGAGAGAAGATTACAAAGTATTATTTTAGCCACCATCTTGAAACAAAATGGCTGACGTTGAATTTGATCAGCCCATATGTTAACCAGAGGTCTGAGGTACGTCTATATGACTTATCAGCACGTCCGTTGGAACACAAAGGCGCCGGCGCAACGCAGGACTAGAGCCGGGGGGCGATACAGATGGACACGGTTGAGACAAGAGTCTGTGCAGATCTCATCCACCTTCCATCTCGATCATTGATAATACCCATAGCTCCCATCATTGGCGTGTCCCTGAACCACGACAGTGTTCTGTTCTTAGTACGTCCAGACATATCGTCGGTCCCTTTGATGCGATGGAGAAATACTGACAAGAAGCATGACGTAACGATATGATACTCGTGAGCCTACTGTCCTTGTTGGTCGTGTGTCTACTGTCCTTGTTGGTCGTGTGTCTACTGTCCTTGTTGGCCGTGTGTCTACTGTCCTTGTTGGTCGTGTGTCTACTGTCCTTGTTGGTCGTGTGTCTACTGTCCTTGTTGGATTGTGTGTCTACTGTCCTTGTTGGTCGTGTGTCTACTGTCCTTGTAGCTCCACCTGTCTACCAGGGTGTAGTATCGGAGCGGAAACTAGAGTCCAAGTTTTCCTCGATGTTAAGGAATGCGGGCTGAGACTGGCTAATGCTAGAGGGCCCCTATGGGGCATGAGGGCCCTCCATGCAGGTATCTGCCCACAGAGATAGCATACATCAAAAGCTGCTGGTGAGGAGTCCAACCAATCAGCTATTATTCCAAATGTAACGATTTTACTCGCCGGCCGGCAGTTTAAGGAGTGTGTACCGTGTGGAGTGAATCACAACGTTATAAGAACACCAGTGTAGCTAGTGAGGCCGCTGTAGAGCTGCTGAGGCCACTGTATAATTTTGAGGCCATTTTATAACTTGAGGCCACTGTATAGCTAATGGGACCACTGTATACTTTGTGTAGCATCTGTATATTCTGTGGAACATCTGTATAACTGGTGAGGGAGGCCACCATTTAATTTTGAGGCCACTGTATATTTTCTGAGGCCACTGTGTGATTTTGGAAACCACTGTATAGTTTGTGAGGCTCCTGTACTTCTAATGAAGCCCCTGTATAGTTTGTGAGGCCCCTGTAAAGCTAATGATGTCACGGTATAGTTTGTGAAGCTCCTGTACATCTAATGAAGCCACTGTATAGTTTGTGAGGCTCCTGTACTTCTAATGAAGCCACTGTATAATTTGTGAGGCTCCTGTACAGCTAACGATGTCACTGTATAGTTTGTGAGGCTCCTGTACAGCTAATGATGTCACTGTATAGTTTGTGAGGCTCCTGTACAGCTAATGAAGCCACTGTATAGTTTGTGAGGTTCCTGTACAGCTAATGATGTCACTGTATAGTTTGTGCGGCTCCTGTACTTCTAATGAAGCCACTGTATAATTTGTGAGGCTCCTGTACAGCTAATGAAGCCACTGTATAGTTTGTGAGGCTCCTGTAAAGCTAATGATGTCACTGTATAGTTTGTGCGGCTCCTGTACAGCTAATGAAGCCACTGTGTAGTTTGTGAGGCTCCTGTACAGCTAACGAAGCCACGGTATAGTTTGTGAGGCTCCTGTACAGCTAATGAAGCCACTGCATAGTTTGTGAAGCTCCTGTATGCTTGTTGAGGTCATATGGAGCTGGACAGAGCTGGCCAATCAGAGATGACCAGTTCCACACCGACACTATGGTTCGGTTGTACAAACAATATTCAGTGGCTTGATCAGAGATTATTTGTAAGTTGACCTCCAATCAGAGTCTCAAACCTCATATTCAGTTGCACCACCAACAATCAGGAGGTGATTGTTGATCAAATCCCTGGTCAAGCTAAACAGCCAATTCTCCCCATCAACTCTTTGTTTCTCCGATCTCTTTGTTGATGGTAGACATAACCTACACATTCTAATGGCTTAATTAGTTTTTGCGTCATTATTTAAGTGTTTAATAAAAGTAATAAGTGTGTTTTATATATTTATTTGGAGTGTGGCTTATTTTAAAGTATAGTAGTGTCAATTAGATTGTGGTCCGAGATCAGAGATTATAGCTACTGATAAAGAGGTCCTGAGTTAGATCCCCGGTGCTGCCAAATGTTTCTGTGAATCAGTGGCTTTGGAACGGGATCAATTCAGCCTGGCAAGGACAAATGAGGAGATATTTGAGTGGAACAATAGAGGCTCCGGGAAAGAAAACTGAGATTAACGGTTGAATAGTTCATTGTGTTGACCACATGACACCCTATATCCACATATGTTGGCCTTATGTTCACCAACAGACAGGGATCACTCAGTCGGTATAGCTGGATTGCGTAAAGACGCCATGGAGTTTTTGGCGTCTTCAGATGAAGTTTTTTTTTAACTTCCACCTACAATGAAGTTATAGAGAATATTTGAGATCCAAAGAAGCTACAGGAAATAAACAAGTTTAATTTAACCACAGAGAAATAAAATTTGAGTTGAGACCTAGATTGATTTTATTTGTTGTGTTTAGGCCTATCTATTAATATTGCTTTAAAATGGTTTAAAACATTTTTGTTAAGGCTTTGTGCCCAGAATTGTAATTTATTGTAATTGATATATAAATATCAGGCAGCCTGGTCCACCAGAGACATAATGTTTGTACGTCATAGCCAACCCAACGTAGATTACAAATTGAGGTCATTTCACAATCAGATATTCCAACTAGAGCGTTACTATGTTTGTCTTACTTGATTATTGTCGGGTGTTGGAGATTTTGATCCCTAATTAACTCTGTCTCAATCCAAACCTTCCTTGATCCAGGATCAAGCTAATTGGTAATCCGGTGATTGACGAACCAATATGATACTTGTGCAACAGCCCTAAGTCCTGCTAATATTAGAACATTACCGACTCACGGTATTCAGGGAAACCTCATCTTACTGGCCAGTTGTCTGCTGAACGCCGTCAAACCGGGACTGTGACGACACATTCTGGAGCCGGAACTGGATGAGAAGAAACCGGAAGTATCGGGAGAATGTGTCGTGTGTTCAACCCCGGAGAGAAATAATAGCGCGGTCTGAATGGTGTTTGTTGGGGGTTATTGTGGTTGACTTCCTTCCTGTCCGACCAAAGAGGAGCTAAGTTCCTCCTATTGGCTCGCTGGTTGCGGCTTACAGGGGCAACTTCTTCACACATCTGTCCTTCAACTCTCCATACAAGGCGACACAAGCCCTGGATGAAACAAGGATATAACTCACACTTTTACACAGGAACATTTCATACGGCTTAGCCTAGAGCTGTAGCTTCTATATCTAGGATTGTAACATCTATGTCTATGACTGTAGCCTGTACATCGAGGACTGTAGCATCTATGTCTAGGACTGTAGCATCTATGTCTAGGACTATAGCATCTATGTCTAGGACTGTAGCCTGTACATCTAACTCTACGGAGAAGTCCTATTTCGAAGTAATAAAGTAGAGGCAGCGGTGACGGAAGCCTTATTATGAAGGAGGGTGGGGCAGTTAACTAATAGTAGTTTGGTGGGCTCTCCCCCACCTCCAGCCGAGGATGGTTCAGGGGAATTCCCCCTCCGCCTCCCGGCAAATGTTTGACAGTTGATTCTAGAAGCCCCCCAGACCGATACTGTGAGAGGACAGAGCTGTTATCAACTGTTATCAGTGGCGGGAGCTGGTTTACTCCTCATTATTGACAGTCTGGTACTTGTTGACTCCCCCCTCCTCCTGTCTATGAATAGGATCGCATCTCCATGGCACGCGACCCGTTGTGGCTGTGACCGTTACGAGGCCGGGCAGCTGTGGAGACACCTCAACGTTTCTTACATCGAGCACTTTGTTAACGAGGGATTGGACGGAGGTGCTAACCACACGAGATGTTGTGTCCTTGACACCAACCCAGGGGGATTATGGGGGATTGTCTGCCAGACAGTTACTGGGGAAACTACATGTCACTAGATGACATGGACTAGACCCAGTTCTATCCTATCGAAACACGGCTATACGGTAGGATTCTGGTACGAAATAAGGCCTTACAAAGCTGATTCAGAGTATATATAGTTCTAAATATTGACA
This sequence comes from Timema genevievae, assembly GCA_902155825.1. Classification (NCBI taxonomy): domain Eukaryota; kingdom Metazoa; phylum Arthropoda; class Insecta; order Phasmatodea; family Timematidae; genus Timema; species Timema genevievae. The sequence continues at coordinate 47,954 of CABFWO010005178.1, forward strand.
CCAGGACTGCGAGACAGGACAGGTGAGCTAGGAGACATTTTACAGATACAATACTGTCTCTATGTGAGCTAGGAGACATTTTACAGATACAATACTGTCTCTCCATGTGAGCTAGGAGACATTTTACAGATACAATACTGTCTCTCCATGTGAGCTAGGAGACATTTTACAGATACAATACTGTCTCTATGTGAGCTAGGAGACATTTTACAGATACAATACTGTCTTTATGTGAGCTAGGAGATAATTTACAGATACAATACTGTCTCTATGTGAGCTAGGAGACATTTTACTGTCTCTATATGATGGGCTATGGACTCGGAAATTAACTTCCCAAACTGTGTTAGTAGATGGAGCTGTGCGGTTGGAGGGAGATGGACCACGGATCAACCAATGAGATGTTAACAATAACTTGTTCCTTTGACTGCTACTATTTGCCAAACACGCCAGTCTTGAAATAATATAATATCGCTACTTACAATTGCCCTCCAAGATTATTAAAATAACAATAACAGCGCCTACTTCGGTGGCTTCATGGTCTAAGGCGTTACCCCCAAGAAAGACTGGACTGCCGATGACGGGGAGATCGAGGTTCGATTCCAAGTCGGTTGTATTGAAGGTTTTCCCCCCTCTAAATGGTTTTCCAATCTCCCTCAACGCATATTTGAGTACACTTCCTCTAAATTCAACCTTCCTCATCCCCAGCTCATTAGCGGAAATAGTACATATGAGTATAACCTGAACGGGTAGTAAGACGCGGTGCTAAGAAAATAATATAACGTTATGTCAGTACTTAGAGTCTGGTTGGTTGAAGATCCACTCCGGTGTGCTAGCGGACTAAACGTCAGGCCCATCTAGTCTGGTTTGATGCTATTGGAGCTGTAGTGGTTCAAATCCAGGCACCGGGTGTATTGAGAGGGTTATTTCCTAAATGGTTTCCCACTCTCTCTCCAGGCAAACAAGAAGATAAAAGGTTTAAGTTACTAACAATGAAGATAGTCAATTTTTTCAATCGAGTTAGGTCCTGTCACCTTTAAACCACGTGTGCAGAAAAGTTGACAAGCAACCAATCCAAGAAGTGCTCAATCTCAGCGAGGAGGTAGCTAGGGGAGACCGGGGCACAGTACCCCACCAGGTGACAGGGTCACCTGCCTCACGCCGGCACCAACAGATAGCGTCTTAACGGCTCAGGAGGGAAACTGATACCTCGCCTTTGTCTGACGAGGAACAAGGAATTGTTGGAACTGCTGCTTGTTTTTGTCAACAGACCGTGGGACTCTAGGCTCAGTATCACACATTTCTCTTCTTCCTTGGAACTATTTCTAAGAGGCGAATGATACTGTTGGTGTCGAAGGGAAGGAGATTCAAGGCTTTGTATGTCCCTCCAAATGCTACCACACATCGTACACACTTTCTCACGTTGCTTATTGAAATTAAGCACAACATTTAAAGTTAATTTCGGTTATAACCCCGCATTTAAATACCGTATTCTTTAAATTGAAAAATGACACTTATACACGGGAATCGAACCCGGAACCTTTGACTTAGTGTACCAATGCTCTTATCAGGACGCATGACCCTAAACACGGGATGATCCCTGGATATATCAGTGGTTAGACCAGAAGGGTATCTAATCCAAGGTTCCGGGTGTCCTTTTTCAATTTAAAAAGCGTTGAATTGATTAGCGTTTAAATTCATTTCTTAGAATTCAAATTTTCGAAAGTAAAACATAAGAAAATTAACCTCATACATTTTTTATTTATTTATAAATATGTAAACACATTCTTTCGTACCCTTAGAAACACGCATTTAAAACAAACTCGTAAGTAAATTCATCTAAATATTTTCAAATTTTATAAAATAGGTCAGAGTATGCTTACCCTTAAATTTAGGGCTAGGATACAGATAATTATTTTCGCTTTTAAGTATGAACATAACAACTAAAAATCAGGTTTTAACAAAATTCATAGACTCACTTAGGCTGTAAACAGACATAGTGCATGAAGACAGACAGACATGGAGACAGACAAACATGGAGATGGACAGACATGGAGACAGACAAACATGGAGATGGACAGACATGGAGACAGACAAACATGGAGATTGACAGACATACGTGGAGACAGACATGGAGATGGACAGACATGGAGACAGACAAACATGGAGATGGACAGACATAGAGACAGACACATCTAATTTAGAGATCCATCCTAATCTCCATGTAAAAATGTGCAAGATCACAATACAATATGTATATAAGGAAATGAAGACGCTCTCTGCTAGATTATTTCATGTGAGTCTCCCTGAGCACTGAGTGGATGAACCTAGCAGATGTTAGGTCAGATATGATCCTGAGTGGATTGAGAGCCAGTTCGAAACGTCTGCAGACTCACCTGGTGGCTCGTTGCAAAGTGACAGACCTGATGGATCGTTGCAAAGTGACAGACCTGATGGATTGCTACAAAGCAACATACCTGATGGCTCACTGCAAAGCAATAGACCTGATGGCTCGCTTTCAAAGCAACAGGCCTGATGGCTCGCTGCAAAGCAACAGACCTTATGGATCGCTTCAAATCAACATACCTGATGGCTCGCTGCAAAGCCGCTAGTCCACCCTAATCCTGACAGTTGCTGTCCGTGGGAAATGTCGGGGGATTACCCTCGCAGCCACAGTCCATTGTTACCAATTGTCTGACACGGGGCCATTGTTGTCTTACAGTGAGCACAACAATGGGGCGGGTAGGTCGCACAAACCTGGGAGCAACATTCTAATGAACACACATATTTACATATTATCAACACTGGGTCGAGCTTTGGTTGTAGCAGGGCTGGTTCAGAAGGTGTTAAGCATGACTATAAAGGCCGGGGTTCGATTCTGAGCATCCGCACCACTACAAGGAGACACTTCATCTCTCCACTCGCGAGGAGTGAGGTTAGCGGGAGACGTAATGTCGACTGAGCTGAAGAAACCGGCAAGAATTCAAGCCAGTAGTAATCAAATAACTTTAGAGAATGCGCTACAAGACAACTTTCCTTAAAGCTCTCATCACAAGTGTCATCTGCTAGGCGGTATTTGGGACAAAAGTGAGTTTATTAAAATAGCTCTGCAACATATCTATGTAAAGTGATTATTTGTTATCAGAAGATAGCTTGGATAATAAAAAAGACGTTGGTATAGTTTGAATAGTACTTTATTTAAATACACAATGAAAATGAAGAAATGTAAAGTAGTATTTTGTTTAGCTACCTCTTAGAATGTTGAACTCCTAGTCGTATTGAAACTATAAAAGCTTACCTAGAGTTAGGTTTTTAGGTTATATCACTTATAAGCAATATGTATAAATAACACACTAAACATATTAAACTATTTGAGATCCATCCGTTTGTTCATAGATGGGCGTACGTGATTGGTAATTTAAATAAATAACACACACTCTTGAGATAAATGAAAGAGAATAAAGTAAATCTATACAAAAAGCTTGGATACACTTGTGAGTAATGACATGAAAGAAAGTACAGTATCTACAAATAATAGGCCTACAATGTTGACTGCTCAAACAAAAGAGGTCATTGTGTCACGTTCAGAATTTAGATCAATGACAGTAAAAGGTGGTATTTACAACGTTACATGTGTTAGTTAAATAATTTATTTAAGTCTACAAGTAAATTGAACATAAGCTAAGAAACAAACTATTATCATTATAAAAAACAAGTATCACAAAATCGTAAATATTTATTTTATAAAACACAATTTTATTTTTAAGTTTGATGTTCTAATACAAGCACGCTAATTAAATTTAATACCAATTTATTGATGTCTTATCACGATTTTAAAAAAGGAACATTAAGGTGGGATGGAAGGGTACATAAGAAAAGGCCAGTG
>CABFWO010005179.1:0-51824 GCA_902155825.1 Timema genevievae
GAAAAAATTGACTGTTAGCTTTTCCTCACTAATTTAAGTTAACGAGAGGGAGCCTGTAGGATTACAAATACAGTCTCCTCGGTAGCCTAATCATCTGAGGAGTTCCTTCAATGTCAATGAAAAATTGGAGCAAGAGATATAGGCTGTTGTGTTAATGGAGAATGTCTTCCACTGCAACCAGAATACACTTCTTTAGAGAGCATTTCTCTTAATGATGGTCTTAATTCTAGTTCTTAGAGGCTCGGAACTTTAGATACACGTCCACATCCTAGGAAAAAATTTCCTCAAATGGTCAGCATGAGCATATTATTTTAATTTAGCTACTAGCCTAATGAAATAGTTTACTGGACTACCCTCCGTAACAATAATATTCTTCCTGAAACCTGAATTCACAGTTTCTTCTAGAACTATTCAAACCAGTAGGCTACTTCTTGATCTTCCTCAAATGTACAAATCACTTCTGCATGTTTGTTCCAATGTATTCTCAATATTTACACCTGTTTAGAAAGAAGTGGTTTCACTATTAGCAGGTGAGTTCTTAGTTTGAACCTCAAAAACGTTTCTGCCGGTGTTTTAATTATTAATGAATGTGAAAATCCGGAGGGGTATTCTATTAGGCAAATAAAAAGTTATATACTCTTTCCTGCAGAGTTATTTTTTTGTCATCCTGCATCAACGATTGTTGCAAGGCCTTTTTTTTTACAATATATACTGAAATCTCAGCTTCACCAGTCAAATGTTTTACCTAATGTCATCACTGGTATTGGAAACATCTTTGTCTATTAAAATGAGCATTTGCTAAAACCAAAATATTTAATTCCTGTGTAGTTTGAAAGGACTACATTTACCGGTACTATTAGCATATTCTAAAGGGCAACTCCATTTTTCTAAAGACATCATAGGGGCATGGGGCATCATCCCTAGTCACCTAACAAATATAAACCTTCTCACACATAGAATCCCCTTCGGCGTCAATACCTGACCACCACACACATCCTTTGGCAAAAGCCATTATCTTACCTAATTATGTCTGGATGTTCTTCATGGAGTATTAATAGAATCTTCTGACGCTAGACCAAAGTTACCATCACTAGATTTTCTCACAGTAAACATTCATTTTAAAGTGACATTGCACATCTCTTAAAAAATATTAAGTTATTTTTGTATCCGTCTTATGAAACCTCTTATGGAAAGTCCAGTCTACAAAAATACATATTTTCTAATTTAACAACAAATTTTCAAACTAGATACACATCAAGATCTTTGGCTGATGCAAAAGTGAAATTTATGACTTTTTCCTACAGCTCTTCATCGGCCCCTGGTAATTATGACAGTAGTTCTTCTTCAACAATCTCTGAAAACTTTTTTTTTCATACGCGATGCAATGTATTTGCAATGTTGCCATGTCTGGAATAGGTTTCTTTGGAAATAATTGATATAACAATGATTTATGGTCTTAACGTGAATTTACAACAACAAAAAATTTGTGAAACGTTTTCACAGTCTAAATCAGAGCTAAAGCTTTATTTTCAATCTGAGAATAGTTCTTATTTGCCTTTGACAAAGTCCTAGACTTAAAATATACCGGATGATTGGAGCCATCTGGAAATCCATGAGTAATTTAACTTCCAATATCCATACTAGAAGTATTACATGGCGAGAAAGAATCAAATGGTTCCCACCCCTCTTGTAGTGGCGTAACTACTAACAAGGGTTGGTGCCACTCAGTGCGGTAACTCATGGTGTTACCCCCATGGATCTTGTCCCGTACCAGGCCATATAGAACAGAATAATTCTTAGTAATGTTTTTTGAACTAATGTTACTCGTAAATTTTAACTCCCATATAGCTGTGACAACTTGAAAAATTAAAATTAATTTATCAAGAAACTTACAAAAAAAATTAATTTGACTACTTTAGTCACGCTAACTATGGTAAACTTAGTCATCACTCTTACTATAATTGCACTCCGAAATAAGCGTTGCTTGCTATTTCAATACATGGCGGCATATTTACAAACACTGATAGCATAATACCTTCACTTTTTACAATGGCTTGTTTATTTACCATTACGGAACAATAAATTAACACAATATGAATGCCAAGTATTACCATACTAGTTGGAATTCCTATACTATATGCAATGGTTCTATGTTCCATAAAAATAATAATAAAATGTTCTGGTGCTGAAAAATTCAAAGCTTCCCATTGGCTCTTTAGATTACTGTAAAGAACCTTGAAATTTAGCTAATAATCTAAACTTATTGATCATAACGTTGCAATATGATACATTAAAAATGCTAATGGAACCTTTTTAAGTGATATTCACTGAGGGCAACATCCTTATATTTTCTTGACACACATGAGCCACATCTATGCTATATTTTACTGAATTTAACCAGGGCCAGCTAAAGAAATCTTGAGGTCCATTACAGTAACGATTTGGGGGAGCCCTTAACCTCTCTCACCTGTTTAAGACTCGTACAGGAGCAGAAATAAACAAAGATAATGGTAAAAATGAGGTAAAATCTGTTTAATATTACAGTTGAAATATGTATAACTGATATAACTAATTGTTGACTAACTTACTACTCTTTGATTAGTTGACAAACTGATGACACTTGAATGTGAGGAATGCCAGGCCTCCACCGTGGTTCGGATCCCACGTTAAACTGTAGGTCCTCCATTTCATCTCACAATCACCCTACCATTACACATTAACGTAAGTGCGTATAACCCGAACGGGTAGTAAGATGCGGTGCTAATAATAATAATAATAATGATGACACTTATTTTTATATATAGCCTATTATAATAGTAGTTTCACTTTCACTACAGCAAAATCTTTAATTGCATAACTAAAGTAAGTTCTGCGTGATGTTTTTTTATCTATAGAGAGTAGGGCTAAACTGTTAAGATGGTCTTCTAGTATAATAGCTCACATGGAGTTTTTAATCATGGAAAGCTTTCTGAATGCTCGCTCACCTTCAGCAACTCTTATTGTGAGGGTGCAGAAAATTTGAAGTGCTATGCTCACCTCTTTGAAAATGTCTTCTAGTTGCAGCTTATGTATTGCATTTAAAATTTCACGTGGGTCAGATACAGAGCTTGCAAAAGTAGCTTTGTCTACTCTTTTCATTTGGATGATTTGTTGTCAGATGATGTAATAAAATCACCTGGGTACTTTTGTCTAAGTTGTTTAGAGCATTCCAGAATCTCTTCTTCACACACATTTTGAAAATCCAGATTGGGCGGGAACAGTCTTGAAATTATATTTACATTCTCAAACCTATGTCTGAGCTCCAAGATGAAGGAATTCATTATTACTAATAACACATTGATCTTGAAATTTTCCTCTAGGCTTACATTACCATCCCCTTCGTCATTCCTTTTTACAGTTCTTCTTTTGAATCATCCCTGCTTAAATTCTGCTGGAATAGCAATATTAATTGCAACAAGTTTTACTTCAATGAGTATAATTGGCCACTTTTCTCTCAGAGCTTCCATTTCTTCACCTCGTTTATATTTTCCTTTGAAATTTCCAGAGTGATTGCTCTTGACTGAAGAGTAAGGTTTCCTTTGTTGAAACATTCTAGCACTTTTACCCATAGCAGTCATTAATCTTGTGTTGAAAGCAGGGCTGGATTTACGTATGTGGGGGCCTTGGGGCGGCTTACAGTGTGGGGGCCCCCATAAGCCCATGTAAATTACATCATAACATGTCCGAGGAAAGGTAAAAATTAAGCAACTTTTTGTGTACGGCCAGACTGGGCGAGCGAGCGACTCAAAAATAAAATATAACACATGTGTTGTAATAAGAGGTGGCCAGACTGGAGCAGCGTGCGAACGACATGAGCGACTTGCTTGAAAGATAGAACTGGTTCTAGTTGTTGTTGTGTTGGTCCAGTGCGTGTCAGGAAAACTTCTCAATTTGGCATGATAAATGGCTTTTATTACTATTGATATGCTTAGAGCACTTATATATATATATATATATATATAATTTTTCTAGTCTTACCAATTAGATTAGGCCGTTAGTAGCAAGAAAGGCTTGTATAACCCGAATGGGTAGTAATACGTAATACTAAAAATAAAAGAAATAAAAAAGTAGCAAGAACCGATATGTTAATACTTCAATATTATAACCAAAGGAGGTATTTACAAATAAAACTCACCGTTAGCATAAATACCTTATTTATAAACATGCAATAACTTTGTGAGAACTTTAGAGTAGCAGAGATGCGCGAAATGTCTTTGACAGAGACATTTTCACTAATAAACTGGGATCAGTTTGGTAATTACTTGCTGGCTCGCTCACTAGTTTGGCTAGGCAGTCACTCAATACTTCGCGTGCTCGCTCGCTTGTCAGTATGGCCGAACTTTTAAAGTACCTTTTCCTGGATCACCTCACATATTTTTATATTATGTCAATATAATCCTCCACAATTGACACTTCTACACCTAGTAACTACCTTGTTAAAACACAAACTGGCACTCACCACTAACACAACAGACATCTAAATTTCAACGTTTCTCGAGAGTAACTGACAAAATTTGTCAGAGCAACAACAAATTGGAAAACAAAAATTGTATCGAAGGCACCGCTGAGACAGCGGCGCTGTCAGCCGGTTTGTGGAAACACTTTGAGAGGAACCGCCACAGCATGCCGAAAGGGATACCAATGTATTTAGAGTTAGCGCACAACATTGTAAATGATTAATGGGGACTTTCCTAGTAAATCTTTGAAGTGTCGCTAGGATTTTTATTCTTAATTTAAGCTGCACACACACTAATTTGTTCATACCTCATTATTTCGTGCAGGAATAACATTATGTTAGACACAAAACAAGAAAGCATTTACAATAGAAATTTAGTTATTTTTTACTTTCTTTCGGGGGGCTTGTGGGGGCCCTAGGTCGATCCTCCCTCCCCCCCCACCCCAAATCTGGCCCTGGTTGAAAGACGATAAATTATCAAGCAAACCAACTGCTTCAGAGTAAGCTTCATGGTTTAGTTTTTTTCGCCCCGGTAGCAATTAAATCTTCTAATGCCTCAATAACACTGGGAAGATGCCGAACAATAGGACGAACAGCTTCTTTTCTGGCACTACATTGGGTTTCACTTTCTTTTCTGTTAGCAATTTCCATTTTTGTCAGGACTGCTACTTAAGAGGTCATACGATTGATGCTCACAAAGATCGTCATAGATTCAAGACTATAAAATACAGAATGTGCACCGACAAGATTCAGTGAGTGTGCATTACATGGTGAGTGAATTGCCGTTGGGTGTTTTTCCTGAATTTTCACCTGAACTCCTTTAACTTTTCCAGATATATTACTCCAATTATCTTAAGCTTTTCCTCTGCAATCGCCAATCTCAAAATCATGATATATTCTGGTTAGCATTTCATCTGTAACTTCCAATCCATTTTTCTAACAGAAGTCGAGAAATTCAATAAATCTTTACTTAACTGTCTATTTTCTGGTTTCTCTTTGTGAACTAAACGCAAAATTAAGACATTTTACTCAATGTGAGCTGCGTATGGCGTAGCATCATAAATCAAAGAGAAATAAATCACCTCTGCTCTTTCTCGCAAAATAACATCCAATACTTGTTCTTCACATAAATCAATAAACTCGTTCTGAGTTTTGTGTGTCAAATATTGACCTTGAAGACGTTTACTATAATCTTGGCTCATCTTTACTTTTGCTAAGTGTTCTTCTAAAAGTGCATCATAATGAAAAATCAATTCAAGAATGCCAAGAAAGTTTCCATTGTGTATATCTCCAATTTTATCTGTCTTGCCACAAAATGCCAGCCCACGTGAGCCTAAATAAATGGTCACGTCAAGAGATCGTTTAAAGCAAGCAAACTAATTATCTCTTTCAAATACTGTTTTCATAGTTCGTTGTCAATTGCCATCTCCCCTAAGAGAATATCCAAGTGCTCACCACTGCAAATTACATTACTTGTGCTGAAAACTGCTCTCGTGTTGTAAAAGTCTTCAGTACAGCTTCCGCCATGTATATTTGAATGGATTATATACCTCTGTTGTGGTAAGGGAGCTAGCTTGTTTAGTATGTGAACCAGGTAAAAAGAGTTGACACGGGGCACAGTACAGCGCATTAGTCTTCAAACTTGATACTAGCCAATCTCTGGGTGACTTTTCACCTCCATTTGGTGTACATAGGTACAGTAAATAATTAGTAAATAGGCGACCTTCAATATCAAGAGGCAGTTTCCTAGCCATTTCTTGTAATTTTACATAATTATCTAGATGAAATTTCACAATAAGGTGTTGTTCAAAGATAATTATAATTTAAGACCATTCATTTGGATCTTTGGGGTTAAATGTGTTTATCTGATCTACATCCATTGATCTCTATAATATGATTGGATGGACATCTGCGGCTAAAAATTTCGAGGTGTCATCTGCACACCAATGTGTAAGAGAGAAGGATCGGCCTGAGCAACTGCTTGTACAGAGTCAGACTGTTCCTTGTAGACAGGGTACTATGCCTGTTAAGCATTGGGCCTAGGATTCCCAGCCTTTGCTTCGCCTTGTTAAGACTCTCAGTGCAGTGTAGTCACCAGGTCAGTTTGGTGTCCAGCATAAGTCCCAGGTACTTAGCACTGTTCGCCCATCTGATTTGCTCTCTGAACAGCCGGAGTGGGGCCGGCCTGTAGAACTTTTGTTTCCATGTGAAGAGCACTGTAATCAACGCCCATGAGAACTCCTCTTTCTATTGGCTTGCTTGACGGCCACTATCTCTCACGTTTTCACTCACCAATGGGAAGCTCCCCGTTTCTCCCATTGGACAAAGCCAGGCAGCAGCGGAGGGTTTTTAACACGGTGGTTCCTCGGTCAGATCCAGTCGGAGAGTGGCTACCCAACCCGGGTGTGCCACATGTTTGAAAGAGTTATTAAATTGTCTTATGTTACAAAGGAACAATATTNCCTACCTACCACCGCGACTCACGTTGATGGGACAATCATCCTACCGCCCCACCTCGGGACTTCCTCATTTTCCACCGCGACTCACGTTGCCGGGACACTCTCACTGACATTTAGCCTACCCCTACCCACACGTGTCTGAACACAACGTTGGCGTCATCGCGACATCAATCAGTTACCCCTGAAGCCGCAAGCGAGGGATAACAACTTGTCCATATTAGTTCTCTTACAGCCGATAAACCTATCCCTGCTGTTCTCTTATTAGATTCTCTTTACGCCCAGCCCTCACCTATATCACGCTTCTAAGATATTTTCTACTCTGTACCGTTCTCAGCTCTACTACAGCCAACTTTATAGCTTTACTAGGCATTATCCCCTTCTTTGTCATTAACATCACACCACACTACGCCATGATAAATTTAATTCCACTCTTTCACTTCTTCATTCCATTCCTGTAGCTGTTGTACTTCCTCTTCCTTCTCCCCCTCCACCCCCCTCCCCAACCATCAAGTAATTAGCAAACATCAAACTTTCATTATTTCCTCCCAGAGTTTCCTTGCTACTTTATTTATGACCATTTCCATTAACACTACAAATAGTAGTGGTGAGAGAGTACTCCCGTGCTTCACCCCATTTCTATTTGGAACCACTTTGTTTACATTTTATCCATTTTAACACAATTCATATTAGCCTCATACATACATATCTTTCATTACAATTCCTCTTTCCACTCCAGCATCCTCCATCGCTTTTCAGACTTTATTTCTATCCACACTATCATATGCCTTCTCCACATCCATAAATATCATAAAGAAGTCCTTTCCAAATTCATACCTTCTTTCTATATGCTGTCGAATGATGAAGATCAAGTCTATTGTAGACCTCTATTCCTTAAATTCTTTATGTTCCTCTTTCTAGCTTCCTTTATTTTTTGCTATTTTCTTTTCCAGTATCTTCTCATATATTTTTGTACAGTTGCATATCAGCATTATTCCCCTATAATTTGTATACCTATTCCTTTCTTCTTTCTTAAAAATTGGTACTATTATTCCGTTCACTCTCCGCATCTTGTTAAACCATTGTATTTCTGCTTCTATTGCAGCTCTTATCATTTCCACAGTTAGTTTGTGCACACCTGCTTCTTTTCCCAATTGCATCCCCTTTAGTGCATCCTGCATCTCTTTCCATGTTGGACCCACCCCCTCCTCTTCTGATAATTCTTTATACTTCTCTACTTCACTCTCATCCCCTATCCTTTTCCGGGCTTAATTTCTTCTCAAAATATTCCCTCCAAAATCTCGCTTGAGATCGACATGAATCAAAAAACTTGAGCTCACAGACCCCTACTTATAAGGATACTTTGATACTATTGGCGTATTGTTTATCTTGGAATGAAACTTAGCTCTAGTTATTATTTTAAAAATATTGGTTCATTTGACCTTTTGATTTCAGCTATTGTAACAGTATTACACATTACAAGATTACAATATAGTATTTGAATGTAACACTCACCCCTCCACCCGTGAGGACCCACGTAACCATGTTCCAACAACACCTACATGTCACCCACTCGGGCATCGACATTAGACTGACGAGGGCCGCAATGTCTCACGCCGCCGCAGTGGAGTCACGCCCAAGAAATGATGGAAGGAAGGGGATTCTTCTTCCTTGTTCCACCTCCTCCGAGAATGTTCTACGGGCAACTAGACTGGCCTCGACCCATCCAGTCAGTTCCAGAACCGCACCTCCACCTTTCCCCTATCTTCCCTCCACCTTAATAATGTCAATTGATTGTTCCTGGTCCACATGACCATGCTTTTGTGCCACATATTGCCATGTTGAATCTGTCAGTACTCATATCACAGACTTCAACAAAGTAAGCGACGCTACCTGGGCAGATGTAATCTGCGCATTTTTCTAAATTCCTTTTTGACCTAAATATTTTATCTTTTCGGACATTAAATATATATATATATATATATTATAAATTTTGGCTTTGAGTTTAGAATATTTTCTTTAAATTTAGTAATGAAGCTATTGTGGAGCCATTTTCAAGTTTAAACCCTTGTGGGTAAAAAGTTTCTATGAAACTTACAAGTAAATGTAGTTGACTGTTTCACCGCCTGGTGGCTTGCTATTCCATTAGACGTGTTAATATGGACTCTTGCCATCTAGCTTGTTTATTTTATTGCATGCAGGTGGCATTGTTTAGCTAAATCTACTCTTCTTGTTAAATTGCTTTCTGGCCGCTGGAGTTGCAAGCGTGTCGCTTGTTAACATGCCACGTGATGGCTAAGCCTATCAAGTTAGTATTTTGTATTGTTATTATTCATTTTGAGCTCACTTTAATATTTGTTTAAATAAGTTACTTTCCTGATATTTAAAGTTCACAAGATTAGAGCCTGTTAGCATTCGTTCTCCGAATATGTGGAGATATTACTAGTTTGTCCACACGTCACTAGATGACCTTGCTAATATTTACTTATGTTTCTAGGTTCTTTACCTCGGTTGTTATTGTGATTAAAACTGTTGTTGGCCCATTGAGGCAGATTTCTGGGTTAACCAATATATTGTAATTTTATCTTGACTAATGCTCGTTGATTTACTCAACAGGTATACTTTCCAACCCTATCATTGGCATCTAGCTGTTTATTAATATCTACTCGCACTTTACTCGTACTTTTTGTACTTGTTATTGTTTTGTGTACGTTTGATAAATATTACTCATGTTATTTTTTGCCTATTATTTCCTATGGGGAGAATTAGGGCTGGAGGTTACACTGTTACTACCATAATTATAAAATTGTACATATAAAACTGTAATTTTCAAATAAATAATTTAGGTTCTAACGGTTATAATGCTTGGAACAAAATCCAGATACAAGTTTTTTTTTTGGTTTGAATTAAAGAGAAGGTTGGCGAACACCAGAATGCAAAAAGGTTGGGCTTTTTTTTTTACCTTCTCCTGATCCATTAGACACAAAACATTCATGGACAAGCTGAAAGAAGAATATTAATACAAATAGTGTGCTATATTCTGTTATGATTCTAATACTTAATATGAATTATATTTAGAAGAAGGTAGAGAGAGGAAAGGTGGATAGAAACGTGTAAAAGGGACAAACACAATATGGCTTTTATAAATAAAAGAACACGGTTCACACTTTACATTGCTTCCATTGGACAAAGAGGTAATGGTCACCTCTTGAAGAAAATTGATCGTTACCGCCCAATACCCTGACCTAGGTTTCATTCTATTGGAACTCATCAGGGAGGAGTGTGAAACGCGCAATGCAACTTCCTAAAAGAGGAAACCAAAAAACACTTAATATGAGTGATTTTACACCAGTAGATCATGATCCCCAAAGGGTTTAGACATGTATCTTCTTAGTAAAAAATACTTTCTCTATATAAATTGTAATCGGTATATCAAATTATTTTTAGAATTTCTAAAAATATAGAAAATGATTTTGTTATTGTTGGAGAGTAGTATTACTAGGTTAATTCCACACCACATGAACTAGCCAGCCAGCCCTTATTAGTGTTTTAGAGTAACCTTAGTGTGTTGACTTCAAAATACGTTCTTAGAAGGCAGCAAATTTTCGTTTAGTCATCTTGGTATTAGAGTAGCAGAAGTAGTAGTATTATTTTCTGCACCGGGTCTTACCACCTGTCCGGGCTTTACGCTTATGTACTAATTATTTACGCTAATGGTACTAGGGATTTGTAAGGTTTTATTTATAGGAAGTGTACCCGCATTTGTGTGGAGGGAAAATGCGAAACCATTTTGGAAAAACCAATCATAGTACACCCGACTGAAATTCGAACCTCGATCTCCTCGTCATCGGCAGTCATCTACTTCGAGAGTAGCGCCTTAGACCATGCAACCACCGAAGTGGGTAGCAGTAATAATAATCTGTTAGCTTCGCACCATGTTAGAACAAGTCAAGAAATACTCACTTAGCAGTGCTAGTGTTGGAGAGTAGTGTTACTGTGTTTACTTCACAAGAAATTCTAAAAAACCAACAAATACTAATTATTTCCTAGCTGGTAGTTTTATTCAGACACCCAACAAAATTAACCTGAAGTATTAAAATAAATAACATGTAAATGACTAACATTTATTCACAGTAAATTGTACATCAATCATACCACTCCTGTTTCATAAAATAAATATAACATATCACACTAAAACATTGTACTTCGATTAAAACGGCAAATAAATCTTAGAAAAGAAAGACAATTATGAAATAATATTGTATCATGACATGTCAAAGGAATAGGCCTTTTACATAATCTTCACACAGCACTAGTGTTAGTTCCTGTATCTTCACTTTTGCTTTCAAGAGAGAATGGTGGAATACGACAGTCAAAAGTGTAGCCATCTTCCCGTTCCATTCGAAAAGTTCCCCTATGAATGAAAATTTTTAAATTAGTAAACTGAGTCTAAAAATTTATTAAAATAATTTCAATACAATGAATAATTAAAGTTATAATTTGGCAGTTTGTCAATCGAACATGACGTGAATACAATAAGCAAAATGATGAGGCCTGAGTTTGGTGATGAATAAGGTTAGAAAAAAAAGTGTGGTTATGAAGGGGGAATCATGAACTGGGTAAGATATGTCTGGTAAAGACAAGACGCATAGGGATCGAGGACTTGGTAGGATATGATTGGTCAAGTCAGGGAGCTTAAGGATAAAAGAAAGTAAGGATAGAAATGAATTAAATCAATTTTCACTTTACCAAATTTCTTCTTTAAAATATTCCAACATAACTTAATAAATTAACATATTCCCAGATTTATAATGTGTATGTGTGTGTGTATATATATATATGTGTATATATACACAAATATATATAAGCAATCAAATAAGATTCTTTAGCTGTTTCACAGCTATTCCGAGGGATTTTGTTTAAGTTTTAATTTTAATCTTTTAAATTTGCTAAGCTTTTATTGCACATACTCTATAAATGAACTTTTATTGGATTGATGGATGTAAAACAATTTTTATTGCTAGATACCAAGTATTGCTTATATGAATGAATCTGCAGTGGCCCGGAATCTGAACCTCCCCTAATTTTGTTCCCGCCAACCCAATTCATGGTCACAATGGTGTTTTATCTCTATCTTAGTGTTTTCACTTCTAAAGTGTTTGCCATATTAAAAGCTTCACATTTTATTCATAAGAATCATTATCCTGATATTATTACTGGGTCAGACTTTATAAGTGCATTTATGGCTATCTCTTCATAATACTCGAGTAAACCAATAGTCTAATTGATTCATGAACAGATATCAGAATTTTAACTGCCTTTGTGATATAGTGGTCAGAATCCTGGCTGTCGACCTAGAAGTCCCGGATTCAATTCCCGGTCTGTGGAAAGGGTAATAATTCCCAAGGTCGCCAGGGTTTGGTTTAATAGGCTTAAGCTAGGTTTAAGATCATCAGATTCACCCTGTCATATTTACTACCATCATTCTCACCTCATCGGTAAATGGAAAGAACCCTCACAAAAAGGATGTACGATTAGTACATTTGGGCATTCACTGGGCAATGGTACATTAGTACTGGCTAATCTTTCTGTAAACCAAGCTATGAATTAATGTAGCCAAGACAAGCTACTATTATTATTATTTCTAT
This sequence comes from Timema genevievae, assembly GCA_902155825.1. NCBI lineage: Eukaryota > Metazoa > Arthropoda > Insecta > Phasmatodea > Timematidae > Timema > Timema genevievae. The sequence continues at coordinate 12,600 of CABFWO010005179.1, forward strand.
CAGACATCTGTAGAATGAACACCCATGTCATGTTTTTTTTGGTCTCCATGCCATGTTACCCTTGATGGTAACCCATATCCCTCCTAAAGCAGACTTGGTGTTCCAGTTTATGATGTCAAACAACATGTACAAAGGGGTTTCCTCCAAGTGATTTAGGCAGACTACACTGACTGTTATCTAAAAACTTTGTGTCATTAAAGCTTTACATGTTTGGACTTTGTCTATATTCCCAAATAGGCAGAAGGAACTTGCAATTACACATTTTCAGATCGAGCACACCGTTCTTGCTCAGAGATATTTTATGTTGTTAAACCCAGCCACTAAATTAACATAATTGTGTGTCACATTTTGATGGAATGTCTTTAAGTTTGATCCGATTTACCTGAATACTGATTTCAACAAATAGATGACCGAGTTTTTTAATGTTGCATTTAATATTGAGGTTATTAAAAACTTAAAACAAGTGGTAGGGATGAGGAAGGTAAAGTGGAAGAAATTCAATCGCATTAATGTGAAGAAACGATGGAAAAACAAACCACCCCCAATGCATCCAGCTGAGATTCAAACCAGCAAACCCTGACTATTGCAAAACACATGATTAAGAATATGCAACCACCTATGTGAGTGACTGTTTTCTGTCAAATGTGTGAGTTTTACTGCCCAGGAGAATATTTTTAGCTTCATTTAAACCTTTGAAGCATGGTTTTTTTTTGCACATTAATTTATACATTTTTAAAATTGAACAAATTCGTGTAGTGATTAATCTTATTTAGCTATTGTATTTTAAATTTTAATAATTAAGTTTTAATAGCCCTTGTGTTGGTACACCTTAAAACCCCGATGACGATGATGATAGCGATAATATTAGTAATATGGCCTCATTTTACGATATTACTATTCTGATAAATATAAACAAACAACAATTCCCATAGCACCCGCTCAAACTCTAAGAAAGAAGTGTATACAATCTGAAAATATTCAAATTATATAATATGGTAAACAAGAACAGAGAAGCAAATAATAATAATAATAATAATAATAATAATAATAACTAATGATAATAATAATAATTATTATTATTAAAAAATCAATAATAATGATGATAAATAATAATAATTATCTGAAGTTGTACCTTTATGTAGTTTGGCATTCAAATATGTTATCATTTATGTAATTTTCTTTTAAAGCCTAAATAAATGTTAATTGAAATTTAATAACAATAATAACAACATAAATAATGTGAATTATTAGTCACAAATAAATATGAACACGCAGTTTAATTCATAAGGTTAAAACATAACTTTTTTTTCCATTCTTTTATAAATAAACTCAACTTTTCTTTGTTAGGCTAGTCTAAATATTAATTTGTCCAACCCATGTAGAGAAGTGTAATGTGAACTGACCACATGTGTCCACTAGGGGCTTGCAGACTAACGTGGCTGCTGTACTGGAAGGCTGGCAAGCTCGGTGACAACACAGGCTCTTGTCCAACTACCCCTCTCCCTCTTACTGTCTCTAGTGTTCCAGACAGACTGAAGATTCTCCAATGACGCTCTCGAAGTTGCACTGATAGTTCACCAAGGTTCTCCAATCGTATACAATACCGCCACTAGATTAACACCACATAAAACCCACCATGTTATCCCACAACATTAAGGGATATCTATTGCCCTTAAGTTTGGTCTGGTTTGAGACTTAATTGAAACATTTAGTATTTGATAAAATATGCATTATTATTCTTATAATATATTCTTATATATACCCATTCGGGTAGTAAATAATAAAAAATATACAGTTGGTGTAAAATAAGAGGGATACTTATGTATTAACACCTCAGAAAGCACAACAATAAATGGAGCAAAACTATTTTAAATTTTCTCATATATGTGTGATTCTAACCAGTACAGTGTGCAGCTTTAATTTAAAACATAAGGATGTTTAAGAGGAAAAACATATATTTCTGAATTTGTTTTGGTTTCTCAAAGCAAAATTTAAATTATATTAAATAAGGGGAAAATGGAGCGAAGGGCTATATAAAATTAAACAGTGAAAAGAGGATATAAGGGCAAGGCCTACACACTTAACAAAAAAATGTGGGCCTCAAAGTTCATGCTCTCTACCCTATAGCCTTGCTACCAGAGCCAAATGTATTTGTTATGAGGAAGAAGACCTTAACAAGCAATGCCAACTCTTAAAGGCTTTCACAGCCCGAGGAAATCCTAAACACATTGTCAACAGTCAAATACACAAAGCCCTATCCAATCAAGTGCCTATCAAGAGACAACGTTCAAATGACATATCACTCACCAACGAGTATTATGAACTACTAGACAAACTCAGCTTTATCCTAAACATAGGCTACAATATCCTAACATCATCACCTATCAAACAAAATCATCTCAACAGTGCTCCAATAATCACATTCAACCCCCACCCCCTAATCTCTGCAACATTCTGGTTCACTCTAAATTGCCTGACCCAGCCACAAACAATAACAAACAACAACAGGTCAAAGGTTTCTTCCTACCCATGCAACAAACCTAGATGCAGTCCCTGCAAAATTCCCCAACCTTCCACCTCATTCAACAACAGGCTCACATAAATGGAATATCCTATGAAAGACTACTATGACTGCTCCACAGACAATTTTATATACCAGTTACAATGCAAATACTGCATCGTTGAATACATTAGCCTCACCATAGGAACACCTGGACAATGAATGAATGGTAATCATTTTGACTCATGGTATAGTCCTAGAGTATTATGAGCCCTCTCCTATAGTTGCATTGCTCCCCAGCTTTGTAAGTGGGAACTTGCTCACCAATATATAACCAAATCCACGAACCCCCCCAAACTTAAATAACCATCTCTCTTTTTTTTCCAAGCAGGCCTAAACACAAAAGTCAGCTATTTCTATATATACAATAATAACTGATAATTTAATATAATTTAATAATTAAATATAATATAAATACAATATTCTATCCATCTATCAAGAATCAAGATATAAGTTTTAAATAGCAAATACAAAATTAAATGGTAGCGCTTACAGTGCACCGCACAGACTTTATCTTTCTTTTATCTTAAAACACACACATTTACTAAAAACTAGTAATATTTGTGAAATGAAATAATATACACTGTTGTATAAACAATCCTGCAAAGAGCATACATGAAATAATATACATTGTTCCAGAACCATTTAGAAAAGAAGAATATGTGTGTCCACCAAAGAGCATAACAGTCAATATAATTTTCTAAGACTTAAATAAATATATATAAATATATATTGACTTAAAGCTGAGAAACTATTGATTTTATGAAACTATATTTCAAACATTTTATTTTTAAAAGTACAAGCCTTACAATGATTATTTGGTATCTGAAATAATTGCGGAAATATGATCAAAATTGGAAATTTCTGCATTTGTTTACTACCTTCAAAGGAACTTTCATTGAAAAACCAAAATTGCAATTTTGGTTGTAATGTTAAATAGTATCTATATAAAAAATTTAATCAAAATTATTAGAGCAGATTTTGAGAAAATCAATTTTTTCTCCTTTTTCCCTTCAGTAAGCTACCCTTAATTTTAGGGTTAGATATCTAATTCCAAAAATTCCTTGGGGGAACTTTATCAAAAACATTGATATCAAGTTTGTGACTGATCGGTAAAAAGGTTTTGGCTCTAGTCTAAGAGAGGGCGGACGGACAGACAAACAACATCACTAAAACACCTTTTTCAGTTTCAGGGGGTCCTGAAACATCGACATTTATCAAAAGCTTGAGTTTGATTTTTTAATGATCCCAATACTTCTCTTTTGAAGGGGTTGAGAGAAAGTAATAAACCAAAAAAGAAACATGCAACAACACAACAATAACTATGTGACCATGACCTACCTCAAGCCATACAGCCATAGTCCAGTTTGTGTTTTACTCTCTTTTGTTGAAGAAGGGGACTGATGTACTGTGATAATTTCATAATTGTGAACTTTGAGACCCACAGTTTTCTGGTAGTGTGTAGGTCTTGTCCCTCTAGCCACTTTTCGATATTAATACAGTGATATTAAATAGAAATTCTTATTCATCTCTATATTCTAAGTTGTAGAAATTAATTTTATTAAACTATCAAAGTGTATAGTTGTTTCAAACATTCAAAGTTGTACACATTTAAGTCTATTTTCCAGCATTGTTTCAGGCCAGCGTCATAACATGACATCTTTAGCAGTTGCCCCTCCTTATTGTTCAACTTAAGTCTGTATTACATCGCAAGCCTTGACCCTTTCACTATGACTCACACTTTCTGTTTTGTCTTGTCCCAGTTCAGTCCCAGCATGATTGTCATCTCAATTCACCAGTCAGTTCTTGCTTCTAGTCTTAATACAGTCATTCCTGTATATCATAATCATCCCCTTTTTCATGGCCAGGAATTTTATAACAAGAGTAGCAAGGCTATCCAAATTTTCTATTACCATTTCTGGTATATTTATACTTCTGAGAGCAGCTTTCTACATGAGCTATCCAAAGTTTTTTGTTCAATTTTTTCCTGGGGATGTACAATCCAATAAATAACATCATTTAGGTTCACTTTCCTTAGCTTATCTAGCATAATATCTCCATTGTCTATTGCCTCTGTGAATGTAGTTAAAAGCTTACAATATATTTTCTTTAATGTTTCAAGCACACCCTGATCCATAGGCTGGCGCAATGATGTGATATTAGGAGGAAGATAAATTAGTCTTATGTCCAATGCTAAGTTAATTAAAGTTTATTAGATGAAACATTATCGCAGACAAAAAACACCCTTAGTTCATCCACCCAGATTTTAAACCCTGACATTCTTTTCACCAGAAAGCCAGATTAGGTGGATATAGAAGAGTATGGCATTTATTATTATTATTACTATCATTACTATTATTATTATTATTATTATATACTAAATTATTCATCTATGATTACTCAAACTCAATCACTTATAAGCGTTCTACTTCCCAACTAAACCAACCAATTAAACACATAGTATTTAGTCTTCTACACTAAAAAAGTTTAACAATCAACAATTATGTATTTAACATTAACATTAAAGAAAAATAAATTTTGTGATTAAACAGTTTTATTATTGTTTTGAATAAGTGCTATATGTCTTATTACCCAATGGAGCTATCTGAAATTTACACAAAGTAATCTAAGGATACAAGATAATAAAGATGATTTGGTAATAGCATTCTAAGTGAATAGGAAAAACGACACGTCGTTAACCCAGCTGGGATTTGAAACCAGTACTTCCCATAGCAAAACACACTAGTGCTACTTTGCAAATCTTCAGGTCTTTGTTAATTTAGAGCTGATTTGGTTGTCAATGTTTTTATTTAATGTTTAATTTTGGTGTGACAGTTTGTTTATATATACAGTTTTAAGCAGTCAGATAGTAAAAAAACAACTCTTAGATGACCTGTAGACATGGAATGGCTTTGATGTTCCCATCCCATTTCTATCAAACACCACTCAAGGAAAATTGGGAAGCTTTAAATGGATGAGAGATTCTAATTAAATGTTATTTTGTTGAATAAAAACTCAAGTTCACATTTCTAAACATCCATTGGACTTTGGACTGAGGAACATGCACTAAGACTTATAAGTGAGAGGCTCAGAGTCAAATGAAGCAATGGTAACCAATGCAAATAGTTTTCAGTATCTAGGTAGGGAATTAGTTTTGGGAGAGGGTCATTTTATCATAGTTGACGATTTCTAAATCACTTTGGCACATGACCTATTCATACCACCATTCCTCTTAATCAGTTAACTTTATAGGGATGGGTAACAGAAGGGTGGTTTATAAGGAACCCACGTAGCATGAAGAGAGGATGGGTTTATTAACAACAGTGATAAGAGCATGTGGGAAACTTCCACCAGTTCACCTAGCTGAGATTCAAACCTCAAACTGTCTGTCAATGGTGATGAAGTACAATGTTCAGGGCTGATACTATTTACTTTCCAAAAAAATACTCTGTTTTTTTCCCAAGGTTTCAAGACACTTTAGATAATAATATGAAAAAATAAAATTTCCTTTTTCATACAATTTCAGTGTAAAGGGTAGACACATTGTTAAGTAATTTTAAAAGTTCACTCTAAGACTAATTTAAAAATAATATAGAGAAAAAAAAATATATTGTTAGCTCTATTTTCTTTTACTGTAAAGGGATAAGAAATTACCAATGTGATTGATAATTGGAGATATAAGGATTAGTAGGAAGCATAATTATCCTAAAGGGTAGTAAGACGTGGTGCTAAATATTATTATTATTAATTATCCTAAAGAAATTGTCAGGTTGCACTCATCTTGTGATGTTGGATGCACACCTATCATTAAAATAACTATCATAACATTGAGGAGAGATGTGTTTGAATCAGTATACTTTGTATTCATAATGCTTTTTAATCTATAAATACTACTTAAAAATTACATTTAAAAGACTCAAATATACTAATATTCCAGTCTTTTTAATTGTATTGCAAAACTCCCAGTATTAAACCCTAATTATGAGCCTTAATTCTAACTCATCATAATCAACTGTTTTCAATCTGTGGCTGGGTCAGTTTAGTAAAATGCCTCCATCTTCCTCTATCCTTCCACCATCTACATAGTACATATAAAAAAAAAACTCCATGGTGTAAGCCTGCAAGTAACCTTTACAGACCAACTGCATATACAAATATTTAAAACGTGTATCCTAAGTATTCCCAACATGTTAATGAATTAAACATAACATTATTATCAATAAAGCTGTACTTTCATGATCAATAAAAATTCAAAGCTCGAAAATCTTTTTTAAATTTCTTTTATAAAGGTCTTACTTTAATAATTATAATGTTCAAAATGAGTTAGCTCAACCATATATCTTGTTAATAAATTACTGCAAGAAAATACTTATACACAAACCCAAAAAACTGATGCAGCTTGTGACTCTCGGCAGCCCATGTAAAATGGAATGACAGTCACTCGGACATTCTCTGTTGTCTCTTTGTGAACGTCAGAAAGTTCAAGCCAAGGGTGATTCTTTTTTTGCCAAGCTCGTAATGTTTCTTGGGCACCGAATGGTGGGTCTAAAAACAGTAAAAAGATACCCAATTTACTCATTCACTCATTGATTTACTCATGCTTTAAAACAATAAAGTATTTTCAAATAAGTTAAACATTTTGAATAAGTTAAAAACACAACCCTAAAAAGTAGCGAGTGTTTAATTATTTGTATCAGTTAGTATAAAGCAATAAGTTTTCTTTCTTAAGTTGACATCATACATAAGGCTTTACAGGTAACTCAATGTGGTAACGCTCAATTATCTATAAACTCGTCATTATTTGATTTTAATGATAGTTTATATGAAAAAAAATTATGTAGGCATCCAAAATCATTAAATAAACACTAGTTATACAGAGTAAACCAAAGAAAACAGAAGTAGAAAACAAGTGGAAATTGTCATTATACTTTTGTTGGGTAATTTTTTACTATTTCATGGATGCTTAACACAAGGATAGTTAATAGCACTTGAAGACACACTTACTTTGAAATCTGAATTATTTGTATGTCAGCAAAAACTTAATTCTAACCCAAATGAGATTGGAATAAGCATTTTTGAAGCACAAGTTTTATTTTACAAATTAAATATATTTATTGACTCAGATAAATGAACTAAGATTCATACTTTGCTGAAAGTCTGCAAATATTATTTACGATTCAAATGTTCTGCATTAGGTTTAAGATGGTCAATAGGTGCTTATGACAGTATATAAATATATGAACAAATTATAAATTATGATAACAAGTTTGAAAATTAATAGAGCCCTTTTATGTCCCATTGGATTTGTAGTGAATTGTTTATTGTAAATTTAGTTACTTACTCTACGGCATTAGAAACTCAAAAGTTCATTGCCGCGCTTAAAAAAGTATGCAACCTATTCCTTTCTTGAGATAGCTCTATCCAGTCCCCTCATTACACCCTATCTCTTTCAGATCCAGTCTTATGTTATCCTCCCATTTTCGTATAGGTCTTCCCAATGCTCTCTTTCCTTTGGGTTTGCCAGTCAATACTCTGAAAACGGTTCTAAATTCTCCCATTTGCGCTGAATGTCCTGCCCACCATAAGCTACAAGACTTGATTATACTAACAATGTCTTGTGATGAGTACAGGGTATATAACTCATCATTATGTAACCTCATCTCTTTTTGGACCAAATATCTTCCTAAACACCTTGTTTTCGAACACACTAAATTTTTTCGTCATGTAAAGTAAGAGACCATATTTCATACACATAGAGAAATGGTAAAATTAATGTTGCGTATATTTTGAGTTTTACATTCCTTGACAGCAAGAGAGTTGTCTACAACTTACTGACCAAATAATGGCATGCATTTCCAGACTGAATTTTGTTCCTAATTTCAAATATAATATTGTTATTACTAATTAAAATTGTTATTAAATATTTAAATTCATTAACCCTGTCAAATAATCGGTAAAAAAAATCATTGTAGGCCTACTAAATGCCAGAAAGAAGCGATTGAACTAGGTTAAATCTGCAAACTGGATAGTCGAGAGTCAATTTTATAGTTATACATTTTACTACTTTTCACAGTATTTAGAGTGCTATTACTATGGGAATTTTATCGTAGTTAATACTGAGTCTAGTTAATTTTCGAGTTAAGATAGTTCCTTGCAACACCAACTGACCTTTCTCTGGATAATACATGAGGAATTTATCAAAGAGCTCATGTTGAAGTGGAAGTTTTTCAGTGGTAGTGTAGGGAAGAATATCCTCATGAGAAACATAATCCAGACCCGGAATGGCATACAAACTCCGTGAGCTGTCCTGGTTGCCCAGGAATGTCACTGCCTCAGTCTGTGCCCGCTGCATATATAGCCAGTTAAACATAATCAGCATTAAATGACAATTATATTATGAATATTAAACAAATATGTTCAACACCAGACTAAATTGAAGATGGTAGTGTTTACTAGCATATATTGCAAACATCAAGAAATACTGAGTTTTAGCCTACTATAATCCAAACCAAGTTGGTCTTAGTATTCATTTCTCAGCTTTGTTTTCATTGAACTTTTTCCCCCCTTTGAAATGGTTCTGTGATATACAAACGAGAACTACTGTGAATAGGTAGTCTCTTGTTTTTAAAAGAAGACGGTTTATTGTTTGAAAATAAGTGCCTAATGTTTTTTTTTAGTATTGGGCCTTATAACCCATTAGGGTTATACGATTGTGTACTAATTTAACTAATGGGCTATGGATGAGGAAGTTGAATTTAGAGAAAGTGTACCCGCACTTATGTGGAGAGAGAGTGGGGAAACTATTTAGGAAAAACTATCCTTTGAACACCAAAACAGAATCGAAACAAATCTCCCCATCATCAGCAGTCCTGTCTATTGCAAGAAGTGCCTTAGACCATGTCACCACCAAAGTGGGTGTTTGTTTAGTTCAACAATTCTGTTCAAATAATATTCTTATTGCTAAGCCTTTGGAAGTTTCTTTTTTTTTAAGGGAAAGTTAGTGAAAACGCTCATAAGAAAACTTTGTATTATGTTCTTTGTTCTTGAGGATAATAAATGAACTTAATGTGTCTTTTGGTTAGCATATGTAGCAGAGGGCTGCTTAGATGTAAGCAATAAACTTATTAAGGTAACTAGGTGGGATGTAGTGTATGAATGAAGGTTCTCAGTAGCTCTCTGCTATTATTAATGAAAGTGTTAGTAAGTGAATGTAAACAATAACTCACATTTTATTAGTCAACTTAGCGTTTGAAGAAATATGTATAGCAAATCTGAACTCCAACTAAAGTATTATGTGAGAAATATTCATTCAATAAATATAATTCAAATTATTTCTCATATAAACCTAGAGAGTTCTATTTCTAAGCTTGTTTGAAAAGGTAGTAAATTTAACAATTAGGGTTAGTAATCTATGTCATAATAGCAATGTGACAAATTATTCTGAGGGCAAATTTAGAAGAAATACAGTATTACCATTAAAGATATTAACAATCAAAGGGCATCACAATAAAATGTGGAATGCCAGGCCTCCACTGTTGTTCGGATTCCACGTTAAGCTGTAGGTCCTCCATTTCATCTCACACTCACCCTACCATTACTTATTAGCGTAAGTGTGTATAACCCGAACGGGTAGTAAGACGCGATAATAATAATAATAATAAATAATACACAATAAAATATGTTTGAGATGTGTGTTTGGAGCCATCAAGGGTTTAGAATTATGTGAAAATAACAATAAGAATATTAAATCAGCCAAAAATTAATTGTGATGGAATGCTGCAAAAATTTAGGACGAATGCTTAAAAACTTGATAGAATCAATTACGGCAATAGAATTCCAAGCCACATTAGCATAGTCTAGCATAAAGAAAGTTACGTCCAAACAAAAAAAAATATAGAAAAAAAAAATTGAAAATCAAGTTTAAAAACAGGTTGATGGACATGTCAAAATGACAATGAATGAACCATTTAGAATATCTGAACAAATAATAATATGTGGTCTGGAGAAAAGTGAAAAATCTGGTAGCCAGCAATAAACAAATAGTGGACTGTACAAAATGCTGATATGATTTATTTAACAATTACCTTCAGAATGTTTATATCAATAATACTATCTGGAAGGCAATGTTTTGGAAACTTAGTTTTAGTATTTTTAAAAGTGCTTACACCAAACTTAAAACTTCCACAAAACTACATTATGTACCATAGTTTGAGCATGGAACTATTAGAAGATAATAACAACAAACAACAAAGAAAATCAACAGAAAAAAATTAATAAAAAATCCCTCTTAAAACTTATATCATGCTTTATGGAGCTATACAGTGTAACTGCCATATTCACAGAGGAAGGCCAACAACAAATCCTAAAAAAATTGATGGAAAAAACAGACCTGCCAGTAGAGAGAAACTGTAGACCTTTCATTGTAAGAAAAACAGAAAATGTAGGCTTCTAATTAGAAATAAGAGAGATAATTCAAACAAAGCATATACCATTGTCGATATGCTGCTTGTAGTATATTATTTCATAAATTGTGTAGTATTTAACATATCTACCAGATTCCTAGTTTGTGGCATGATTAGATAATGATTAGATTTTAGTGGAACATACCTCCTGTGTTCAAGAGAATTGAGGTATGGAAAGGCAAAGGTGATGTGATAATGAATATTCAGTCATTAATAATCTCCAACAATGTAATCTGTGAAGACAACCCCTATTATAAATAAAAAGGAAAGTGTAAGCAAGTAAATTCATGCACATCTATGAAAATTTCTTTGATAATCACAAACATGTCTAATTCACCATTTATGTTTCCTTGAAAGACCATACTTAAGTCCACGATGAACGAGAAACCATAAAATTTGTCAATGTTTTTGGGTGACATGATTTTGTCCTGTTCAGTGGATTGTTAAGTCTACTGCCTTAGACTGCTCAGCCATTTCTGCAGGTCCCAGGCTCAAGTGCATGTCTTCTTATAATGTAGTAGGAGCTACTGTTGTCTTTTGTAGTCATTATAGTCTCAATGAACATAATAAGACTGTGGGAGACAGCTCTTGTAACACAGAGCTGTTTTAAGATGTGTGGCTTATCCATACAGGCATGTTCAAATTGTAAGCAAAGTCATTTATGTTAAGTTAACAATCACATGATATAGTAATTGGCTAATAACTTTGGAGCATTCTTTATTTTCATACAAAATTTCAAATCCTTCAGATTATTAATGTTTCAACAAAAAAATTTTTTTTACATTAATACTTTCCAATTTGGCTTGACAAGTTTTTTCAACATATTTGTTCAATTAAAATAAAAGTTTTTATAAATCTAATAACAGTTAAAAATACTTATCACTCACAGAGTAATATTTTGAGTGGGAGGGCATGATTGTTGAGGTTATAGTTATATATTTGCATTTTTAAGTGATTATAATTATTATATAAAGGTGTAAAATTCAAATAGAATTGAAATGGCTAAAATGATAGAAATTTTAAGTTACTTCAGTAGAAGTCTCATGTGTGGGCGGGTGAAGAGGGTGATTTATAGTAATTAAAATAAGCATAAGAGATTAATGAGGCTTAAGGTCATGCTTGTTTGGTTTGGTTTGTTAGTGAAGTGGAGATTAGACTAGATTCCACTTACCCCACTAATATAGTTAAATTCAGATAACCAGGTATAAAAATATAATTTTAAAAACTTGGATTTAAATGCTTGTGGGTTATCAAAGGTTTACAATTGTCTCAGAGACAAAAAATTAAAGTCAAAACCTTACAAAATGTTGGAAACCACTGGTTTAATAATTTGCAATCATAGCTCTAACTGAGGCTGGTTGGGTATATTGGGGAGGTAGAATTAATGGCACTGATTACTTCAATGCAAATATCTTAACTATTTCTTATGGGACTGTCAGTTTTGAAGCTTAGAAACTACTGAAACAATATTAAATTATCTTAAAATTTTTTGTTGGACTCTGAAAAAATAGAGCAATTTACTCTTAACCCTCAGAACTTCAACATTTTACATGAAATCTCGATGAGACTGAGCTCATTTTAAAATTGTATGACTTTCTTTAAAATTAAACAACTTTAAGGTAAGGATTTTAACCCTAGGGACATGTTGATACCTTATAGCTCAATTTTGGCATGGACAACTCTTGAAATAACACAGATTTTCTTGACATCTGCAACACAGCTCAGCGTTCTGGTAGGCACCCACTTAATAGTTTAACACCTCTCAATGTGAACATTAATACAATACCTTCAAATTTTCCTTATTTTTCAGATATTCTAGATTAGTTTATGTAAATGGTGCACAGCCCTAAATGGCAGCAAGCTGCATCATATCAAATTATTGAGGAAATGTTGGTGACTGGCTTTCAAATACGGCCACAAACTGTCACAAAATGTATTGTGCCACTTTCTGCAATAAAATGTTATTTAAATTTCATTTTTAAAAGTATTTTACACAATTGGCGTTATTAGTGCTGATAGCTAATAACTATGAGCCACTCATAACTTAAATGCATTCAAACCATGAGAAAATCAAATTCCAAACTAGGCAGGATACAACCAATTATCGCTCAAAGGTGCTTAGTCAGCATCTGAGGCACAATTTATCAACAATCTTGAAGTAATTCATGGCCCACTCAAAGGTGTTCAACAAAATAGTTTTACTCTATTGCAGAGAAGAGAAATATATGTATAAGCTACTTTCTCATTTAAAGAGAACCTGCCAAGTACTCATACAAATTATAGACTTTAGTAAAAAAGTTTTAAATTGATTTTTTTTAAAAGATACCACTCAAATATTATCAGAAAATAAGTAATATATATTAGTTTTATCTTGACCTCACTGAAACATCAAAACCGCAATTTCATTTGGACACTTCCAAATACAGGCATTGTTTTGAATGTCTTTGGATTGAATAATGGTTTGCAATATCTATCGGCTAAGACAAAGGTGTGTGTGGTCTAGAGCCTATTTCAATAAGGAGGCTCCAGTAGATAATAATTATTGTGTTTTAAATGTCTGAAACAACACCAAAATTATTGTGACAAGTGAAAGTCAAGCTTTACGTACAATGTATGGACAGTCGCGAGCATCGATGAGAACTTGGTAAAATGTCTGTGTGCATCCCTTCACTTCCTTTCCAACGTAGTTGAAATTACCATCTTCCAAACTGTAGCAAAATAAGTTAAGTGTTAAAATACAATAATTTACATTATTTCAAAATAAATACTGTAGTTAAATTAATAAGGAATAAAGAGTTTCAAATTGGTTTCTTTGTTTTTAGTTAGAAGACCTATTATTTTTGCAAGGATGGTGGTAATTAGTTAAATAAAAGTAATCCATTTAATCTGAAGAAACCAAATGAGAGATTTTTTTATGAAAAGGCGTTAAAATCTATCAGGTTTAGGATGGCAAACCAAATTATCCAACAGACATTATTCAAACCCCAAACCCTCAATGTCGATATCAGGTGTTATAGCCACCACATCACCGCACAGACTCATAAAATAATTAGTGATTCAATTAAATTGTGATGTGTAGAGTTTATGAAATTCTGTAAAAATACCCTAGATAAGAAGAAAACTTACAAGTCAGAATGTAGTGAATACTTAACCCACTATATTTTCAATTTATTTGGTATCTGCCCCATTACCATTTATCAAAACTATTAATTTTGTAAATAAGTGGTTATACTATGTTGTAATATTAAAATGTTTAACTATATATATTCCTTGGAGGAGTGGGAGTTAGGACTTCAACTTCTGGTCAGTATATCTCCTGCATGTGTGTACAGGGGAAACTGAATAGCGGTTTGTGGATTTCACTGTGAAATGAATAGAAGTGAGATAATAAATAGATCGAAAAGTCCACCTTTTTTCAATAAGAGTATTAGGGTTGCCACTATTTTCTTAGTACTTAATACCCTGAGTTTTCCAGATTTTCCTCCCATTTTTCTAGGAAGCTTGGATTGAAGAAAAGAGTAATAAAATTTAATTTTTCATCAAACTGACTAGAGTTAAGGCATGTAACTTATGTCTAAAACAGGATGATTTAAGATTGATGGGGACATCTTCTGTCACTTCACATCCTTTGTTTATGGGATAATAAAAAGGTTTGAAAGAGAGTGCTTAATTCTTCAGTTCAATTTTGCGAGCATAAAAAACCTTAATTTTTACGCTTTAGGTTAAACGTCCCAAATTAACAATTATTCAAGTATTTTTACTAAATTTTGCAAAATTCCCTGTTTTTTCTTGGTTTCTTAAAAACATAAAAGAATCCCTTTTTTTATCTCGGTTATTCTGGTTTTCCAGGTGCATGGCAACCCAAAGTATTGTTCACTCTTGTGATGACATGAGGGACTTGAGTGGCATTTAATGTTTTTATTGATATAGTTTGCTCAGTACAACAAACCACCAATTTTTAAATACAGAAAATATAGGCTTTGTCTATATGAAACAAGTAGTTGGGTGAGTTCAAATATTGGAGCATTTTTTTCTATCATGTTCATTTGCAATGCACATCAATGTGAAATAAAATTTTAAATAAACATATTTAAAAATTTTGAGCAACTTTAGTAAATATATTTAGTGATAAAAGTGAGTAATATAGTTTGTGTGTATAAAGTTTGGTTTAAATCTGTTGAAATTTATTTTTGTATCAAAATTCTGCTCACTTTGAACACATTAAAAAAAATTCATTTTGTTTATTCTAATTGTGAGTACCATACTATAAAAGAAACTTGTCAATTTTAATCTATCTAGACCAAAGCCATGGTGTCTACTCAACTTGACCAATGAAATCCCCTACCTTTTACCTGATTTCCCCTGATCATTTCCTAAAATTCCCGACTAAAAAGTATGTCACATCCTTCTAACTCGCTCCCCTCTCCCCTCATTTTTCTATTAATATTTTGTTATGAATAATAATAAGTTAAAAAATTTAAATAAACATGTTTCTTTTTAATTTGTACTAACATTGTTTACTATGAATTAAAAATATATTACACAGCTAAAAAGAGAAAAATGATGGTTTGAATCACATTATAATTTACCGATTTAGTGAGTATTATATTTTATATTTTGAGTAAAACAACATTTTCCTGGATTTTCATTGTAATTTACCAAATTCCCGACATATTCCCGTTTTTCCCCAATCACTTCAAATTCCCAGCTAATTCCCGTTTTCCCTGATTTTCCCAGATGGTAGACACCCTACAAAGCATTGTTATTTTTCAGTATCAAACATGATAAGCTATAATTGATTTAAATTTCAAGCAAAACTGACCCTGGTAATATGGAGGTCAAGATAAAAGTAAACTAGTATACATCCTTAAGACGGAATAAACGTTAACCAAAATCTGGTCAAAATTGATTTAAATCTACCCTTTAAAAATAATGGTCTACTCTGGGTCAAGTTCTCAGCATCTAGTCCACAGTTCTTCAATACCTTGATTGGGCCATGTTGTCAGAAGACACATGTTATATCATGTATTCCAATTTTTTCTTCAGTTTTCATGGTTTGGTACTTATGCTAAAAGTATGCCATTTTAACAAAATTAGTGGCATGCTTTGTATTGTTTTAAGTGCCAATTATAATAGGTATTGCTCAAAAACTTGGACAAATGCATGAAATTTGAAAAGTAATTGACACAAAAAATAATAATTACAGAGCTTACAAAAAAGTGATGGTCTAATCATAATTAAATTTTAAAATGTTGGCTAAAACTGGTTTTAGTAACACAGGTCTCAGAAAATAAGTATAAAACAATGATGTTCTAAAAGAAATAAAGCTGTGTGTTCACTAAATTAGTTTAAATAAATTAATTTGGTATTTTTTTGATAACTTTGGACATTGTTTCCTCGTATTTCAAAATATTTAATTCTAGCCTAAGCCGGGTATTATTAGAACCTGACACCTTTAAAAAAAATATCAATTTTGATGAGTGTAACAAGATATTTTATACTTTTTAAAAATGAAATAGTTATGTCAAAGCTATTTTTTTTTTCAAATATGAACATACCTAGACTAGAAATGCATATAGGGAAAGATGACATACACAAAAAAAGTATAAGTTGTCTTGGATACTCAAAATTTGATCAAAATTCATTATTTAAATCAAATAAATAAGGGAACTAAATACACAAACAGTCCTAGTAAAAGGTCTACAAAAGGTTATTATAATTTCCAAAAAACCATTGTTCAAGGATCGATTCTGTTTCATGAGAAAAAAAATACTACCCTTCACACCATAATTATGTCTTTAGAATCCCAAAATGGAATCTAAAGAGATCAAGGTTCTGGCAATTTACTTTATTTCTCAAGTACTTTGGTTTGTTTCAGCCACCAGCTTTCTAAACCTGTCGTGGCCTATACACCTATAGCAGGGCTGCCCCTTATAGGTCCTCAGGTAAAACTTCTTTTGGTGGTAACTTTTCTTAATTGAGGCTATGGGTGCTGATGCTGCCTTAGCTCCTCATCATTACCAATCCTCACTCCCAGCCCACCAAGCTGAGAGCCAACTTGCCATACTCTGTTTCAAGCTTGTTTGTTTTGGCCCTGACCAGTCTCATGTCTGCACCTGACCTGGTTTCCGCTGGGGTTCAACCCAACCTCCTGCAGGTTAGTCAGGTCCTGGGGTACACCAATTGGCGGTGAGCTCAGGAATGAGTAGGAGAGGCTAAGTGGGACCCATTAGGTAGGCCCCTTGTATTGCACATCACTACCCTGTGGAAAAGAGGAGGGAGGTTAGGGAAAGAAAGATGGGGAGAGAGAAACAAGGGGGGTATAAGGATGTTGGAGTTTTGTGCAAGAAATCAAATGAAAGTGGCAAACAATGGGTTTAAGGAAAGAGAGAGCCATAAGATCACTACATACAATTGGGATGAGGAGCAAATTAGGTGATTTACTACTTTCTCATGGATGAAGAAATGAAAAGGCAGACGGTAAACATCAAGGCAATACCCAGTGTGTGTCCTTAGACAGGTTGTTGGTGGTAGACATGAAGGGATGGGAATGTAGGAGAAAGGGATTAAGACAAGAAAGAAGAATAAGGGTGTGGAGGCTAAAAAATGAAGAGGAAAGAGAGCTGCACCTAAGAAAGGGAAGAAGATTATTGCCCAAGGATGAGATGCAAATCGTAGAGGTTGAATGGGAAAGGTTTAAGAATAGTTAGGTGGGAGCTGCAGAGGTATGTGAGAGAAGTGATAAGAGGAAGTGGAAGGAGACACCCTGGTGGAACAATATGGTGAAGGAAGCATTGGAGGAGAAGAAAGCATTGTCGTCATCCCCGATTGTAAATGGGCCCATTTGAGAGAGGAAACCTGGAGGGTTGGTTTGGTGAGTCGCCAGGAAGGAAGGTTCGGTGTGGTGGACCGGGCAGGACGGGACGTCCAGCGAGTTACCGCGGTGGACCAGGTAGGAGGGGAGGTCCGGCGAGTTGGCGAGTTACCGCGGTGGACCGGGGTAGGAAGGGAGGTCCGGCGAGTTACCGCGGTGGACCGGGGTAGGAAGGGAGGTCCGGCGAGTTACCGCGGTGGACCGGGGTAGGAAGGGAGGTCCGGCGAGTTACCGCGGTGGACCGGGGTAGGAAGGGAGGTCCGGCGAGTTACCGCGGTGGACCGGGGTAGGAAGGGAGGTCCGGCGAGTTACCGCGGTGGACCGGGGTAGGAAGGGAGGTCCGGCGAGTTACCGCGGTGGACCGGGGTAGGAAGGGAGGTCCGGCGAGTTACCGCGGTGGACCGGGGTAGGAAGGGAGGTCCGGCGAGTTACCGCGGTGGACCGGGGTAGGAAGGGAGGTCCGGCGAGTTACCGCGGTGGACCGGGGTAGGAAGGGAGGTCCGGCGAGTTACCGCGGTGGACCGGGGTAGGAAGGGAGGTCCGGCGAGTTACCGCGGTGGACCGGGGTAGGAAGGGAGGTCCGGCGAGTTACCGCGGTGGACCGGGGTAGGAAGGGAGGTCCGGCGAGTTACCGCGGTGGACCGGGGTAGGAAGGGAGGTCCGGCGAGTTACCGCGGTGGACCGGGGTAGGAAGGGAGGTCCGGCGAGTTACCGCGGTGGACCGGGGTAGGAAGGGAGGTCCGGCGAGTTACCGCGGTGGACCGGGGTAGGAAGGGAGGTCCGGCGAGTTACCGCGGTGGACCGGGGTAGGAAGGGAGGTCCGGCGAGTTACCGCGGTGGACCGGGGTAGGAAGGGAGGTCCGGCGAGTTACCGCGGTGGACCGGGGTAGGAAGGGAGGTCCGGCGAGTTACCGCGGTGGACCGGGGTAGGAAGGGAGGTCCGGCGAGTTACCGCGGTGGACCGGGGTAGGAAGGGAGGTCCGGCGAGTTACCGCGGTGGACCGGGCAGGAAGGGGAGTTATGTTGGGCCGTTGAGACGAGAAAAGAAAAGACACGCGAACATGTAATGGTGGTTTATATCACCAAGTTGGCGGTTGACCAGCGTGGAGCTGGACAACGGGTGACTGATCCTAGCTAGCTGTCCGTCTGCTCCTTTTATCCCCCTCTAGGTGGGAGGGTCGGATGGACTCGGCTCGCTGCCGAGCGGCCACGAAGAAAGGGAGGGATGCTTGGCTAGCGACCTTAGCCCCTGAGGGGTTGAACAGAGAAGGGGTGGAGAGGGGTAGAGCACGGCGGGCGGCTTTGGGAATGCAAGAGCGTTACAGAGATACATAAAGCATAGAGGGGTGGTAACAGCATTCAGAAGGAGTTTTAAGAATAGGAATGAGGAAACAGAGGAAGAATATAGTTGTAGCATGTCATTTATATAATATGACATCTACAATTAAAATTCCATAAAGACAATTAAAACAAGATAACAAGTACTAATCTATTCCAATAAGATGTGGCAGGTGGTGACTCACTGTGAATTGATGTTGCCGGGAAATGCCCAAGCGTCGAGGAACATTGCCCCAGTGGACCATTTTGGCACCGCTAGCATTTTCAGATCTTGATCGCAGGGCACATGTCGAAGAAAAGAAAGATAATTGTCTCTGCTCGCCACACCTTCTGACAGTGCTAGTGAGAAATTGGAGTAATTTTGCAAATCTACCCCTCTTCTCCCCTTAGATCTCCTGATGTAGTTCATTTCCGAAGCAGTTCTGTTGTTATATAACGGATTCCCTGTGACTCGCATTTTTGTATTCCATTGTATTTATTCACTAGAGGAAGAACTATGAAGTAAAACTTCAGCACTCCTGGTAGCCACGATGTGTCAGGCCTCGGTCTCACCGGCACGTCGCAGAGGAAGCCTCTTCTGAGACTTTGGGTATCTGTATCTTTTGTTTAGAATCTACATTAGATTCTAAACTCCGTTTCTATGTCCATCAGACATAGTTTCATGTATCAGGATGTTTTGCTTTATTTTCAATGTCGATTAGATATTGAGTAACATGTCAGAATATCTGACGTTGCTTTCTATGTCCATCAGACATAGTTTCATGTATTAGAATGTCTTGCTTTATTTTCTATGTCGATCAGAACAGTGTATCGTGTTAAAGTGTCCGAGTTATTTTCTATGTCCATCAGACACAAGTTTTAAAGTCAGAAGGTCTAACATTATTTTCTATGTCCATCAGACATGGTTTCTTTAGTCGGAATGTGCGACGTTATTTTCTATATCCATCAGACATAGTTTCTTTGGTCAGATAGTCAGACAGTTATTTCCCTATGCCCATAAGGCATAGTTTAAATATGAGGGCTCTATGCTCTACATATGTATAGTACCAGGTGAGTGTGTATACCGAATCCATAAATTTGATTTTCTTTTCTAGGTCCTTAAGAGATTGTTATATTTTTATGACACCCTAAACGGTATGATCATGTTTAGAATCACTTTATGGCTACAATCAGATCATCTAACACTTTCTTCTTGGACCTATTTAGGTCAGTGACTGATTGCAGTTATGATTGCACCCTTTTTGTGTAGCTATTTACGGTGTGCAACCTGTGGGAGCACTACTAGGTTGAAGTAGTGGCCCGCGGGGATAATGCTTTGTTCTGACACCTTCAGGCGCCATATGTATCTAAGTGTTCAAAGAGAGTTTGTACTCTCTATTTAATGCCCTAGTAATGGGTAAATGTATAAATTTACTATTGATTGTTCTGGTAGTACTCATTAGGAAATGACCGGCAATAGTAAAATACTGTGTAGATGCCTGATTGTTAGCCATCTATTATTTGTAAAATGGAAGCTCCTCTTATAGGATATTATTCTTAGGTTTTTTCGTGACTCTCCTCCATGAGGGTTAATACAAACTAGCTAGCTTAAATAATATTCTTCTCAGTAACTTTGAAAATATAGGATTTGATGCTATGTTTCTATTTTCAATTGTTTCATTATCATTCATGATTAGACCTCTCAGGTATTAGTCTGGTTAGATTGTCTTTTTGTATATTGCCTAAAACTTAATTCCCCTTTTTACTGTTGATGAGTTGCGACAGATGCTTCTTAGTTCAAGTAAGAGCGAATACCCCTATTTCTAGACTTATTAAACTAAACAAAATCTTCTATCTAACTTATGTCGGTTCCTTGTCTACATAGTATTAATATCTATTCGTCTAACAGAATGTTTTCTACCTCGATAACAGAATACAGTTATCGTTAATTAATTGAATTAAAATATTTTCACTCATATGTAATTCTAGATCTTTTTGTTTGCTTTTTAATAAACTTATTTGTTAAACTTATATATATCTGTGATGCATTTTCCTTCCCTCTCCTTCATTAATTATAACTTATTTAATTATGTAATAGCAATTGTCTCTTTTTCTACATGATTGTAGAAGCAACGGTTCATAGGGAGAAGAAGAAAAGAGCAAAGAAAGTGGCATGGGAAGTCAAGTAGGAGTGGAAGCATAAATGGTCAGAAATGCTGGAACGGTACATGGAAGGAAGTAAGGTGTTAAATACCAAGGTAAGAAACAGGATTAGAGAGAAAAGAAAAAAAAGTAGAATAATGAACGAAGAAGGAAGAATGATGAAGACGGGAGAGGAAGAAAAGAAACTATGGCTGAGATGTTTTGAAAAGATGTTAAAAACCTGGAGGAGGAAAGGGATGAGAATGAAACAGAGGAGCAGGAAGAAATAGCAGAAGAGGGGGAAAGAGGTCATACATGGAAACAGGTGGAGGACGCATTAAAGATGAAACAAGAAAAAGCAATGGATGTGGACAAAATGACTGTCAAAATGATAGGAGCTGCATGTTAAGTAGGTATACATTCATTATACAGGGCGCTGAGAGTGATTTAGAAGAACAAGGTACCAGAAGACTGGAAAATGGGAGTTATATATGTATTTTCAAGAAAGGAGATGGGACAAGGTGTAAAAATTATAGGGGGATAATGCTGATATGCCAATGTAAAACATATGAGAAAATACAGGAAACGAGAATAATAAATAAAATGAAAGGAAGGTGGAGAGAGGAAAAGCATGGATTTAGGGAATAAAGATCTATTATAGACTTGATCTTTGCCATACGACAGCTGATGGAGAGAAGGTATGAATTTGGGAAAGATTTAGTAATGGTATTTATGGAAGTGGAGAAGGCATTTGATAGTGTGGATAGAAATAAAGTTTGGAAAGCGATAGAGAAGGCCAAAGTGGAAAGAGGAGTTATAATGAGAGTGAAAAGCATGTAAGAGGTTAACAGGAGTTGTGTTAAGACAGAGAGTGGTTCCAAATAAAAAATGGAGTGAATCAGGGGAGTGCCCTCTCACCACGACTATTTGTAATGGTAATGGAAATGGTAAAGAACAAAGTGGCAGGAAAACTAGGGAAGGAAAGAATGAAAGCCATGATTTTTGCTAATGACTTGATGGTATGGGTGAAGAAAGAAGAGGAAGTAAAGGAACAACTACAGGAATGGAATGAGGAAGTGAAAGTGTGAGGAATGAAATTTAACATAGCAAAGTGAGAAGTGATGGTAATGACAAGGAAGGGGATCATGCCTAGTAAAGTTATAAAGATGGATAGAGTAGAGCCGAGAAAAGTACAGAACATAAAATATCTTGGAATTGTGATTGAGGCAAAAGGTGGAAGTAGAGAGGATCAAATGAGAAGAGGAAAGCAAGGAGAGTTGTTCTATAGGTGAATAAGAGACCTGCTATGGAGAAGAGAAGTGTCCTTGAAGTGTAAGGAAGTGTTGTACAGGGCCTACTTTGTATCCATTGTCACACATGGAGAGGAAACATAGACATTTAAAGTAAAAGATACTTGGAAAATGGAGGCCATGGGAATGAAGTATGTAAGCAGCATGTTAGCCGTCATGATGAAAAACAAGCTTAGGAATGAAGTTATCCAGGAAAGAGTGGGGGTACAAGGAGTGCATGAGATGGTAAAGAAAGCAAGACTAAGATGGTATGGGCATGGAATGAGGCTGGAAACAAAGAGGATGCTAAATAAAATTATGGATATGAAGTATGTAGGAAAAATTCTGCAAAGGAGGCCAAAAAAGAGATGGGAGGAGCAGATAACAGAAAATGTGCATGTGAGTGGAGAAGAATGGAAGCAATTAAAGAATGGTGGAAGGATAGAGGAAAATAGAGGCATTTTATTAAACTGATCCGGCCACAGGCTAGAAATAATTGTTAAGATATGAAAATCGAGGAAATTCAATGGCTTTGAAAAGCGAAGAATAGTAAAGTTAAAATGTTCCTAAACTGTCCAATTAACATGGAAAAGCGCAATGACATAGAGGCACCCAAACTCTCCAAACGTATTTTACTTATGAAGTAAAATTTAATATATATATATTAATATGATTGATATATATATATATATATATATAACATTACTTACTATGCTTTAGACTTAATATAAATCCAAGTAAATATTAAATATATAGTACCATAGGTAAATTAACAGCAAACTACCTCATCATATTTAAGATATATGAGTAGCTCTGGTTTCTTTCATAAAAGAAAGCAACCTCAACTTACAGAAATAGAGACCACATATTATCTAATCACCAAAATACATATTCTTGACCAGCAAATAATAAAAGTAATCATTATCACTCCAATTTTAGATATTAAAAAATAGAAACCAAAAACTATTTTAATTCCAACAGAATGTGATAAATTTTGATTATGTGCCCATTTCAAATTGAAGTTTTATTAATACTCGTTACATTTATCTGAGGTCTGTATTGCATAATACTTTGTGTGCCATTGAGCCAATTCATTGTGAATTGAAATTAAGCTGTAATCAAAGACACAGCATTATTAAGTTAAATCAGTCATTAAGATTTTAATCCAAATGGAAATGGAAAAAACAAAGAAATATATTATGCCAAAAATAAATAATTTAGATCTTAGATTTTTAAGAATGGAGACTACTAACAGTATACCACCTAATTTATTATTATCGCCAAGAGTGCCATAATTGTAACTCCACGGTTATTTTATACAGTCCAAGAGGGAGGTATGGGAAAAGGGTGAAGGGACTACACAGGGAGTCACACAGTCAAGAGGAAGTATTGTTTATTTTTCTTATTGCCGACCATGTGAATGGAAATTACGTCATTCCTTTGAAATGTCTGGACTGTAGTAGAAGTTTGAAGACTGAGCTCGAACCTTGATGATTGTACTAAAAGTTAGGTGATTGTACTCGAACAAGGAACCATAAGCGCGCTGATATCATCTGGGCTGGCAAGTCAGTTAGACAAGATATCTTGTCCGAGTTGTTTGTGTCGATGTCGAACGCAGTCAGTGAGGGATATGTCGGGTTGAATGGGAAAGTAATGGAGTCTATAAGTTCATATTACAATATGAGCTGGATATTATTTAGGAAGTTTTGTTATAAGAGAAAGTTCTTAAGGTCGTAAATAATATTGCGCTAGACGACTTAGAAACAGAACCTTGTAGCATATTAAAAATGATACAGTGAATTCATAGTAATTTTGCGAATCAAGTTGCATCTTAACATGACACAATCAATCAAAGCAGTAACAAACTCAAGCATTCTAAGCACTAAGCACTATCACACTTAGGCACCAATGTGCAAAATAAAAGGGCAGAAAAAATAAATATAAATAAATGTAAATATAAATTTGAAAATTTAGGCAAAGCTTTTATGTAGCATATATGTTTTTCCATTTATTACTGAGGAACTTTTTGAATTATTATTTCTCGGAAACATACTGTAATCGTGTATAATCACAAAATAATTTAGTGGAATAGTTATAAAACATATTTAAGATAACTGGAAATGAAAAGATGTGGTGTTGACTGCACAGAAAGGAACTCAACTGACTAAATATACGATATATATATAAATGTTTACACACAGTGTTGGCACTGTATTATAATATTTAAAATATAATTAAGTTAATAAATTTATATTAGTTTGTATTATAAAATAATTTAAATAATAATATTAATTGTTATGAATATATAATCTATACTTAATCTAAATTGATTTGTCATGAACCCCCATTTTATAGGTTTAAAAATAAAATGGGGTTATATATATATATTTTTAACAACACCCCTTCCTGCCAAATCTATCACCCCTCATTTAAATTCTTAGATTGAGATTTCTAGATGGTTTTCTTTTTTCTAAAGAAACAGTTGACAATGATGATAAAATTTTGATGAATCATTAGGTCCCTATTTAAAACACTCAGGGGTATCAGAGTAATATCCAGACTATTTATAAAGATACATTATTATTGAGATATAATTGGTTTTTATAGCCCCGTGATCGAGCGCCAATTAAAATGATAGAGTTTATTTGAAATGTAACTGTCCCACGATTGGGAGCCAATTACAACTTTCTTGAATTGATTGTGAGATAATTGATTATAGCCCTGTGATCAAGCGCCAATTATTACGTTACTGTTTGTTTGACCCCGCGATTGGGCGTCAATTGAAACGTTACGGTTTATTTTGTGATAATTGGTAATTATAGCCCCGCGATCGAGCGCCAATTATTACGATATTTTACTTTACAACTGTTCATGTTGCACACGATTTATTGAAGTGATTTTATCTTCAGTACAGAGATAAAATGTAAAATTATAAAATTTTACTTGAGCTACAGATTATGTACTGTCGTGATATTACACATTCTCTAGGTTTATGTCGCCGGCACTCTGTAGATTTATGTGACTACATTCTGTTTATGTCGCCGGCACTCTGTGTGTTCATACACACAAACAGCTTATATCACATTCCCCTTGCCCCTTGGACCTCTCGTGACCAGTGTCAAAACCAACAAATCGAAAGCGTCCTTGCGACAGGTGTCTTGAAGGCTAGCTTCCTATTGGGTATAGGGAGCTGGCGTCTCTTGCTTGTTTGGTAAATACTACGGAGTTAAATATTGAAATAAAAAATAAGTTTTAATGGTGCAATTCTTCTACATTATTTCTGAAAAGCGCGTGATTATCCATGGATGAAGTCTTAAAAGGATAATTTACATAAAATTTATTGAAGAAAAATACATTCATCCATGACTTTTTAAATATATGGGAGCGGTCCAAATCAGTATCGTTACATATTTTATATATAAGGAATCAAGTACCAAACATATTTAATAGATCTATAAACTTTTTTGGTGGTGCTAGTTTTTTCTAACAAGATAAATGCTAGTGTAAATCATTAAAAAAATGTTGACAATACAGTATTATAGTCTGATATTGTGGAAAGAGACAAGTATTTTTTTTCTTTGCATCGATGAAAAATAAATGCATTCATTTATAAAAGGTAAAAGGTTTAAAAGCAGAATGGTTTGTAAAAAATCAAATATAAATGGGCCCACAGTTTCTAATAATTAAGGTGAAATTTTACTTGCACAAGTGGGTATGCAGAATAAATGTCAAGCTTATCAAGCTTGGCTTGCTGGTGACAGGGAGCTAGGGGTTTGAATTTCAGCCAAGTTTTCTGAGAGTGTTTTTACTCTAACAGTTACCCAATCGCCCTCTACATAAAGTGACTATATTTCCTAAAAATCCTAGCATTCTCATCCCTAAATTATTAGTTTTATTTGAATGTATAGAGCAGTGATGGCGAAACTTTTCTGGCAAGTGTACCAATAAGGGAGCAGCTGTATTTTGAACTAGTTTAGTATGCCACTTCTTATTTAGGTTTATTAATGAGTACTTAAAATAACAAAATTAGTTGAATATTATGATAATGTAATGAATAGTTCAAATAAAATTGCTAATATTTTTTAAATATCTCAATTTTAAAGAAGGAAAATGTATTAAATTATCAACGTGAATATCTTAGACAATATTAATTTCATAAGCTTAAGGGGAGAAAAAGAATAAAAATTTAAATAACGATAAACTCAAAAACTCACATAATCTTTTCCATATTAGTTCAAAAGCAGATTTTTTGTATTTTGCTAGCCAAGATAGTTTTATTTGGTTCATAGCCTTCCTTCAATAGCACACAAGATTATTTCAAACCGTTGACATCACAAAGTTATTGTGATATGTGAATGAGATGGCTGTCAAAATCTTATTGACTTAAAAAAATTATATCATGTTGGGAAAAGTTTTATTTGGTGCTTATTTTTATTATAATGTGCGACTCAAATCTTGTTCACTTGACAATGGGTGGCACGTGAGCATAGATTTACCATTCCTGGACTGTAGTAATATGTGGAGCTATTAAAAGTTAAATTTTATTTATAAGTTTTTTAGTGTAGTTCTTAGTTTCCAATGGTTAATTCTGCCCTTACCCGTCTCTTTTGTTGGGGACATCTCGATCATAGACCCGAGCCAGCCAAGGGAACAGAACCACTCCTCGATAGCCAAATACTCGATGTAGAAACAGCTGACCTGTGTCATATTTCCCCTGGATCTTGGGGGTTTCCAAGCGCCCCACCTCGGCAAGCCTGCAAAGCAGCACACTTGTGTTAGTTTTAGAGTGTGTTCACAAAGTGAGTACATGTGAGATTAATAAAGGTAATGATCTCTAAAACCATTGTAATTATATTAATTGTATTATTAATTGGGGTTAAAGGGAATATCACTACAAGAGTAAGTGGCACTTTCTTATGCACAAATGTATTTCTACTTTGATGTAATTATCTTAAAACAATTATGTCAGTATTATATTCATTTTCTTGTTTTAAATTTAATAGTGTGTCATTTAAAAACTATGTTTAGAAACCTAAGAGAAAATCTTTATGAAATTGTAAAGTGCCAGTGTGTGATTAGCGATTTAAAAAAATATGAAATCCAAAATAAACAAATTTAACAATATTGATATTCTAAGTGATCCATCTGAGAAATCATGTTTGTTATTTATATGTGCAAACATTAATTAATAAAGCATCCAAATAAAGACTAATAATGTAGTCACACATGTGCACTAAAGAGTCAAACCAAAATATGATTCTCATTTCAAGAAATAATTAAGTTTTTTCAGGAAGACATAAAGAAAGTATTATCAAAAGAATAAATGAAATAAATATTTCTGAACAAATAGTAATGTGTTTAGGTACCGGTAGTAAAAACTTTATAGCTTGGCCTAGCTGTGAATAAAAACCAACGCTAATAAGGCCCTTCAACAAAACATAAGAACCTATTAAATATGGAACAATAACAACAACCACCCGCTCTGATGGTGATGTGGTCTAACACACTACTCTTGTATTAGACTAGAATGCCAAAGACGGGGAGATCGAGGTTCGATCCTGGTCGGGTGCACTGAGGGTGGTGTTTCCTAAATGGTTTTCCACTCTCCTTCCATGCAAATGCACTTCCTCTCAATTGAAACCTTCCTAATCCCTAAACTATTAGTGTAATTATTACTCGAATGAGTAGTAAGACACGTTGCTAAAAAAACCAAACAAATTTCAATAATCCCTATATTGATTGAAGCAAGTGAGCCTTACGCTATACCCTATTATGTCCTATATTAACAGATTTGTTGCTCTGGCTAATCTTAAATAAAACACTATGGATTTTTTTCCTAAATGGAAGTAGTGGTACCAAATCTAACATGAATAAATCTAAGGTATTTATAATAGTTTCAGGTGCTTCAAGTCTAGCAGTTTGGAGGTGGTGGACCAAAAACAAAAAATAAATCAGTAGTTTGGAACTGCTGTGACTTTGTAATGGCAATAGCTTTGACCTTATTAGACCTAGAAAGCAAAATTAAGCCTGTTAAAAGCTCATTGCATAGCCTTTATACAGATTTGCCACATAGGTTTATTACAAGAAGGACAATATAAAGGTCAACCAAATCGACCTTGTATTTAAATTTCTAATAAAGCAGACAAATAGGTTTAATTTGTAATTTAATATACAATCAAGGTTATAAAGTTTAAGCTTGGCTTGCAATGGGATTAGAAGTAATAAATTATTGTTGTATTAGTATTATAATTCACTATTACACTGAAATATACTATTAACTATAGATCAAAGCATTTACTTAATAGGAAGATTTAACTACTTAGACGTCCTTACATTAGCCGTGGAACTAATAATGAGTTGATTACCTTTTCAAGTGTTAGCTTCATTAAAACCATAAATGGTTAAGTTCCCCAATCTTACCACAGGTTGGCTTGGTCTCAACATCAATCGATGTATATGTACACAGTTGTTGGTTCTGTTTTAATTAGAACTGTGTGAGGAATATTTAAGATGTCAGGGCATGAAGGGTAATTAAAAAGATTGTGCTGAACCTCAAGTATGAAGTTGTGGTCTCCAATACTTACATCACACATCCTAGCCAGAATGAGGAATCATAGATGCCAATCACAAATACAGTATTGTTTTTCAATTGAATAAATTCTTCAAGGTCACACGTTGTATTCATTTAACTCTGATGAGTTAGGAAAAGATTTTTCCTAACAAAACACAATTACTGACTGGTAGAAGATATGTAGTTTATTAGTTTCACTGATTTGGCCGTCTGATGAAAATATTCCAATTGATAGTTTAAACTTTAGTTAGATTTGAATACAAAAATTTGAAACACTACCTTAAAGACATAATGTGCCCTAAATAAACAGGCTTGTGATGTAAGTTTTAATGCGTTCCACTAAGAACGTCACACGTAATATTCTCATGATAAGTGGCAGATTCTACTCTGCCGGCATCCAGAGTTTGGTGTAATATGATGGTTTAAAAATATTTCTTGGTTTTATATCAAGCTGCAACACTATCATAAAGATATATTATTTTCTTTAGTGGAAGATTAAAATTTTTAATGGACATTTTCATTAAAAAAGAACCATAATTTTGCTTCCTATATTTCTCATAAACCAAAAATTATAATGGTGCATCTTTTCTCCATGAAGAGTTAATAAAAACCTATTATATCAATTAAGAAAGTATTATGTTCACAATTTATTTATGAATTAATTAAATTTTCACTAAAATAAAAATTACAAATAGGCCTATAATCATATGTTCCTCTAGTTACTAATTTGTACTATTATATACAAAAAAGTTCCCTGTGTAGTATTATTAATAAATGAAACACAATAACAGAACAAAATAACTATTTTAGTTTCTAAATAGATTTTTTATGGTTGAAAAAGTTCAGACTTTACAGGTAGATGGATCTATCAAAAATGTCCTCGGTTTCATTCTATTTGTAAGGGTGGAGAGCCCCCTCCCCTTGTTCATGTATCAGTAGATTTACTTGTGGCCGAGATATTTCAACATTATGCCTATTGTTTGTTTTTGTTCAAGAGCTTTACTGAATGTGATTTGATTATATGTATAACTCACTAGTAGTCAAGGCTATGCCTACTTATTAAAAAGGCAAAAACCTATAAGACACAAAAATAAGTACCCTTTTAATACCCTGGAAAAAAAATTAGATCTATAAAATTTCTAATTTAAAATCATGGTTAAAATGAATCGATATCATCAAATAAGTTACCGAAAACTAAATTCAAATAACATATTGAAATAAATTCATTATTTGGTCACAATTTAATAATTATTATTACATATGATTTTTAAATATTATCTACTAATATAAAACCATTCAATGCGGAACACTTTTTTTAAACATATTTTAAAAACTTCCCGATTAGGTAGCCAGTTGAAATTTGTCAGGCATAATTCAATCACACATTAAAGTCAATGGTGAAAATGTTTGATAAAATAAAGAACAAAATTGTATCATCACCTTGTATTCCATGCCTCCTACACACAAATATGGGTATACTCCCTCTAATTTCTACCTTCCTCATATCAACATCATTGTTCTAATCTATATAGTTCAGATAGGTAGCAAGATGTTAAACAATAACAAAATTATGTGTTTTGTAATTGTTTTAGTATTAATATTTAGTGTTAATGATTCATAAGTTGAGGATATGTTTAGTAATAAGAAGTTCCATTGTAATACTTTTTTATTGGTAAGTATTACTTGAAATTTAGTGGCCCCTTCCCTACAATAAATGCTTGATTCTTAATAAACATATAATATTGTTGATAAATATAGTAGTTAGTAACAGCAACAAAACTTGCTTCGGTTGCCGCATGGTCTAAGGTGTCACTCTCGTGTTAGACTATACTGCCAATGACAGAGAGACCAGGATTCAAATCCTGATCAGGTGTACAAAGGGTGGTTTTTCCATCCAAAATTGTTTTCCACTATCCCTCTAAACAAATGCCAATACACTTCCTCTTAATTCAACCATCCTCATCCCTAACTCATTAGCGTAATTAGTACATAAGCATATAACCTAAACAGGTAGTAAGACACGGGCTAAATGTTGTTGTTGATGATGATGATGATGATGATAGCTACTAAGCGCTGGTTTTTTTTTAAATTAAAATTGGTGTCAAAATATTAGTTTTCTACATTTTAACAAACAATAAGTAAACAAGCAAAAGACACTTGACAATTTCTTGAAAATTATGATTTTCCTTGATAGTTGTTCCAAAAATCTAATAGAAAATTATATAAATTATAATCCCATGAATTTTTTTGTTTTCAATGATACCATTTAAGCATTTAATTCAGTTTTGGACATTTTTACTAGTAAATAAAGGTAATAGGTCATAAAATGAAATAAATGCTCTATAAACCCTAGAAAATGAATCAAAAGATATATTAAGTAAAAATCCTTCAAACCAGCACCAAATTTGTGGTCCATAGCATGTAAAACAAATCAGTACATGTAATTATGACTGATATAATTGGTAGGTTTATGATTAAATAAGATGACTTAATGACTATAAACAATGGTAACATTTTTTACACATAATCCACAAAAACACAAATCAGTTAAAAAATTAAATTGTTTTAGAACACTCAACCAATTATGTCATTTTTATTCAAGGCCATTTTGAAAAGTTGTAGCTTGTTAATCACATGCTTTGTTTACATAAGTGCTTTAGGGTGTCAAACTCGTAATATACTGACTTGCTGACAGCAAAAGGGTCGAGGCTAAAATCTTGGCCGGGTACATTGGGATTGATTTTTCACATTTGATTTATCAATATTGTTTTCACATTTCCAAACTAACTACTTACCTTCCCCAATCCTTATCCCTTCGATGAAGTCAATGATAAATATAACTAAGGTAAAAATGTTAAAAACTGTCAGATATTATGTAAAATTACACCAGAGCACAAAATATTACTAACCCCTAATTTAACACCAGCCTCACTAAATGTGTCTAAAGTAGGCACAAAACATGTTTAATGTATGCACATTTTCAAGATTATTTCAAGGTAGACTTTGTGGTTTAAAAAAATAGAAACCTGTATTATTTTTAGGAACATCTTATTCTATGTAAAATGAAGAAACAACTTTTGTGTGAAATATTTTAGTATTCAATCTCTATTTATAAAAATACTTGACACGATATCACTACATTATTACAATGTTTGATTTACTACTAAACGGTATTAATTTATTGCATTATTGTTTTATTATCACAAAATATGATTAACAATATTGTTAAAAGTGTTCTCTGTTATTTTACATGCATTAATACAGTCAAGCTACACAAGCATGTTTGACATTTTGAAAAACATCTTTAGGAATATTTCTCCAAGCTGTGGTAACCCTTTGGCGGAGTTTTTTAATCGTGTTAGGTTTTGTTTTCTATAAACAAAAGAATTTAGGTAGCCCCATGTAAAAAATCTAAAGGGGATAGTTCTGGGGTTCTTGCAGTCAATTCTACCATTCCACTGGTTCGGAAATGTGTTATTGAGCCAATGTTGAACACCAATTGTGTAATGCAGTGGTGATTCATCTTGTTGGAAATAAAGAAAGTCTTCATCTAAAGCAATTACACCACTATCATCTATATGGTTTTCTTATTGTGTGTAATAAGAAGATTAATAACAACATCTTACAACATTTCTANTAGCTCTAAAAATAATACTGTAGTACTATGATTGTATTTCCCAAAGTTACTACACCCCTTTGAAAATACGGATCAAATTAAAAAAAGTTTAACACAATTTTTTTTGTGCATAGAATTAGATGTTGCTAAAAATAATATAAGTTTCCATTTAAAAAAACAAGGTTTACCTTAAAATACCCTTGAAAATGTTCACCAAATCAAAAATAAATAATGCTGTCCTCTTCCCCCTTCGAAACAACACAACTTTTGTTCGATGTTTTTTTTTCGTATCTTGCATCACTTTTCGAGGTAATAAAAAAAAGCATCCTATATATTATATATATTCATACAGACACAATTGGTGAAAGTGTGTGTGTGTGTCCGCGTGTGTGTGTGTGTGTGTGTGTGTGCATACACATATATGTTTATAAATAGATTTATAAATACACACATTCAACGTAAAGTCTTTGAAGATAACAATGCCGCTAGCCTGTCTTATGTTAGTTACATACAAAGTTGAAGAGATGAGGAGTAGTGGAATGGTTTAAAGGCCTGAGTGACTGTTTTACACTGTGATATAAAATGGTGTGGTGCAGTGTGGTGAAGAAGGGTGCAATAAAGTAAGGTAACTGTAGTGTGTGTAACACCACAATTATTCCCAACCCCACTCCCCTTAGTGGTTTACCTGGCTCTGAAACGTTGCAATGATGTGCTGCTTTGACCGTCTTGGTGGGGCACAGAATGTAAACCAAGCAGCGCATGAACTACTCCTACTTCAGAGAATGACAGCCCATATTCAGTTGTGACGCAATGTTCTACTGCTTTAAAGATCTTTCCACATGCCCGGAACTGTTCCACTACATTCTAGAATGAACCAGGTGCATGAGGTTGGCATGTTCATGGGATGCATCAACGTCCTTTGGAGCATATGAGCCAACCGGATGCACAAGTCAGTGGGACATGGGAAGGCACGCCCAACAAGCCATTTTCATGGTGTCTACTCAACTCGACCAATGAAATCCCCTACCTTTTCCCTGATTTCCCCCGATCATTTCCTAAAATTCCCGACTAAAAAGTATGTCACATCCTTCTAACTCGCCTCCCCTCCAGCCTTGTTTTTATATTAATATTTTGCTATGAATAATAATAATCTTAAAAATTTAAATAAACATATTTTTTTTAATTGTACTAACATTGTTTACTATGAATTAAAAATATATTACACAGCTAGAAACCAAAAAAATGACAGTTTGAATCACATTATAATTTACTGATTTAATGATCATTATATTTCATATTTTGAGTAAAACAACATTTTCCCGGATTTTCATTGTAATTTACCAAATTCCCGGCTAATTCCCGTTTTTTCCCGATCACTTCAAATTCCCGGCTAATTCCCATTTTCCCTGATTTTCCCGGATGGTAGACACCCTGCATTTTAGAGGGAACATGCAGAGTCTTCCTCATCATCATTGAGAAGATTCCACCAAAATCAATAATTCAACCTGGTCTGCTGCCAACACTTCCTTGGTCCCCTGTATTCCATTCGCTGATTCCTTGTTGCTACTTCCAAGTGAATAGAGGTGAGAAACAAGCGTTAAAATTTTTGTTTTAAAACTGATGTTATGGCCTATAAAGGCCACTTTCTCAACTCAGCTTCGGACAAAGGAGGACCCCATAGTGAGGTGGTGATCTGGTTGGTGGCCATAGTGACATTTATTCTAAATTTCTGTTTTGGTTAAAATTAATCACATCTATCTCATTTGTTTTAATAATTCCATAGGAAGCTGGAGTGGGAAGAGAGGTGGTAATGAGAGTAAAGAGTGTGTATGAGGATAATTTAAGTTGTTTTAATACGAAGAAGGGCTAAAGTATCACTGTTGTGTTTGATAAGTCTGCTGATGACGGGGAGATTGGGGGTTCTAATCCTGGCTGGGTGTATTGAGGGTGGTTTTTCCTAAATGATTTCCCACTGTCTGTAAGGTATTAAGCAAAGAAGAGTTAACATGATAGGACATACACTGAGAAATTATAGTTTGATGTGTATAAGGAGATGGTGATAAGGAGATCAAGAGGGAGACCATGGCTAGAGTATCTGAATCAGATAGCGAACGATGTTGGCTGAAGAAGGTACAAATACGTAAAATATTTGGGTAAAGATAAGCAAAAATGGAGAGCTGCAGCAAACCAATCGCAAGATTGATGACCTACTGAACAAATGAGTGAAATTTCACTAACATAACAATATTACTAAATCCACAGATAATTCAAATTGCTTAAGCAATGTTATGTCTAGGCTTGTGTTATAACCTTTTATTCATGTACTTGGCACACTTACTGGAAAAGTGGAGGAGATTATGGAGACAATGGTGGAGAGGAGACTGAATGTTTTGGGATTTAGTGAGACTTAAGTGGAGAGGGAGTGGAGTGATGGAGCTGAGAAAAAGGATTCACCTTACACTGGATAGGAAATTATGAAGGGAGGAGATATAGTGCAGGGTGGTAGTGAGGTTAAGGTGGGAAGTGGAGGTAGTATGGATCCGTGATCTAGT
Organism: Timema genevievae; assembly: GCA_902155825.1. Classification (NCBI taxonomy): domain Eukaryota; kingdom Metazoa; phylum Arthropoda; class Insecta; order Phasmatodea; family Timematidae; genus Timema; species Timema genevievae. Next base: position 47,983 of record CABFWO010005179.1, read on the forward strand.
AACTAAAATGATAATTATGGATAAAGGGAAACCAACGGAAGTGCTGCAGGTGTATGCACTGCAAGTTGGATGCTCCTTGAAAGAGAAGGAAATATATGAGGAAGAATTAGAAAGGTAAATGGGAAAGGAAAGGCATGTGGTGATGGGAGACCTTAATTCTCAAGTTGGTATGTTACGGTTTTATTGTGATATAATTGTCCCACGATTGGGAGCCAATTACAACGTTCTTGAATTGATTGTGGGATAATTGGTATTTATAGCCCCGTGATCGAGCGCCAATTATGATACAGGAATTATTATTATGCCCCACGTTTGCTTGGGGCGCCAGTTAAAGTTATACCGTTTAATCAGCTGATAATTGCCCCGTGATTGAGCACTAATTAAAGCGGTATAGAATGTTTGTAAGATAATTTAATTAAATAAATAAAACCTTTAATATTGTACACGATTTATTTAGATCATGGCACTGGTTTATTAGAACGTTCTGTAGATTTATATTACCGGCGCTGTGTAGATTTATGTGACTACTCTCTATATATTTAAGTTAGTATCACTGTCGTGATATTACATGTTCTCTAGGTTTATATTTCCAGCACTCTGGGTGTTCATACGCACAAACAGCTTATATATGACCTACCCCTTGCCCCTTGGACCTCTCGTGACTAGTGTCAAAACCAACAAATCTAAAGCGTCCTGGCAACAGGTGTCATGAAGGCTAGCTTCCTATTGGGTATAGGGAGCTAACGTCTCTTGCTTGTTTGGTAAATACTACGGAGTTAAATTTTGAAATAAAAAATAAGTTTTAATGGTGCAATCCTTCATCATTATTTCTTAAAAGCGCGTGATGCTCCATGGATGAAGTCTTAAAAGGATAATTTACATACAATACTTTAATGAAAGATGCACTTGATCCATGACTTTTTAAATACATGAGAGGGGTCCAAATCAGTATCATTACAAAGTTGGGAAAGTGAAAGAATATTTTAAGGAAGTGTTAGTACACAACAGTGTTATTGAACATGCAAACAAATTGTAAAATAGTGTCAGCACAAACTTGCAGGCTGTCTTAAAGTAATGGGGAGGGGACCCCACAACTCCCACAACTCCCACAACTCCCACAACTCCCACAACTCCCACAACTCCCACAACTGAGTATGTAACCTTTTGTGTTTTTGACTCTTGAGAGAGGAGTAGGGAGTAGGACCACGACATGAGTCCTACCTTGGGAACAGCAATCTTTCCACTACCTCATCCACAGGGTAATACCTTTGTCAGCTAATGAATATTCCACCAAAGTACCTGTCTCGATGGCGTAGTTAGCTAACACACTAGTTTCGTGTTGAGCTAAACTGCAGAGGACGAGGAGATCGAGGCTCAAATCTCGGTCAGGTGAACTTGGGGTGGTTTTCATTAAATGGTTTTTCACTCTCCCTACATGCAAATGCGGGTTCTCTTCCTCTAAAATCATCCTTCCCAATTAATAACCCATTAGCGTCACTAGTACTTAAGCATATAATCCAAACGGGTATTAAGACGTGGTGCTAAATAATAATATTCTAAATGGAGGTTACATATTTTTGAAGTACCGTATCTAGTGTATAATTATGTTCAGCAATGCATCAAATTTCTAAAACTTTGAAGAAGACTTTGATCTGCAGGCTCAAGAAATGTCTTCAACTTTGTTGCAAATTTTTGTGTTTCATGATATTAAATAGCTTCAACACATTTCAAACAATGTTATTATAGTGAGATGATTCAATAACTGTTATTAAAAGTTAATTTAGGTTATCTAAATATGTGAAAGAGAAAAATACTAGGTTTCCAATCGTTGACAGAGATGTCAAGCTTAGGAACACTGTAGGCCTAGTTTTTTTTAAAGATGTGTGTCAGTTTGTTTTACTGACTTCTGTGCCCATTAAAGATATATGTAGCATTGCTAAGAATAATAAAACTAAAAGAAAATTCCATTAATTTCTAAAACTCTATGATGGCTCATAAAGATAAAAAGAAATCAGAATAGGTGTAACTAAATAAATAGTTTAAAAATGAAAGTGTAGGCCTATGAGCAGAGAGATGATGTTCCAGTTGAATATACATCATATTTACATTTTGGAAAACTGTTTTAATAATGTATAAGCCCAAAACAATACTTCTAGTGTTACACCGGTACCAGTGGCTGCATGGTCTAAGGTGCTACTCTCGCAAATGACTAGACCGCGGAAGACTGGGAGATCAGAATTTGATTCTGGTTGGGTGTACCTTAGGAGGGTGGTTTTCCTAAATGTTTTTCCACTCTTCCTTCACACAAATGTGGGCACACTTCCTCTAAATTTAACCTTCCTAATCCTTACCACATTAGTGTAATTAGTACATATACACATAACCTGTCTGGGTAGTAAGAAGTGGTGTTATAAATAAAAAATAAATGGTACGGAACTCCGTACAGACTTTCTCGCTCTATTGTTTAAAAATTGAGATATTTGCTCAAAACTTGTAATATATGTGAAACGAAATAATATACACTAGCAAACCCAAGCATAAATTGCATAACATTTTTAGAGTCCTGGTTTTAAATTTCATAATTTTATTTTTAAGTAATATCCTCATTTGTATGTTTGGACCAATAAAAATAATCGATTTTGGGTCCACAAGGGTTCAACACTTTGTAATAAAATTTTGACTTCCAATTAAAATTTTAACACTTTATAAGGTGTTCACATCTTCAGGTCATGGCATTGCTATTCAATTCCTCATTTATACATTTTTACCAATAAAAAATGTAAATATTGACTATTGAGTCTAAAATGAAGGAGATAGATCGTTGTTGTACAAACATTTCTCCTAAGAAGTTAAAGGAAAAATAACAAAATTTTGAGAGACTTACTTATATTTAATTACCCTATGGCATTAAAGAATTATTGCGTTGAAAATTAAGTAGTATCTCTTTACAACTAATGCTCACAAAATTGTATCATAATATATCTGCCAATATCTCAGAAACTGTTGGTTTTATAACAATATATTTCAAATAAAAGTTTTTTATTTTTAATGGTACTATAATTTTGCAATTGATAAGTTATTTAGTATCTCAAATATTTGGGGGGATACGGAAATTTCCGCTTCTGTAAAGTACCCTAAAATTCATTTTCATAGGAAAATGGAAATAGACATTTTATTTATAATCTTAATCAACGCCTAGATACAAATTTTAATCAAAATCGATTTTTTCCCTTTTCGTTTTTTATTAATCTACTCTTAATTTTTGAGTTAAATAGACACACAGACAGACAGGATTGCAAAAAACACTTTTTAGGGTTTGGGGCTAAATGAGGTGTCGACATCCATCAACATTTCGGTCGCAATATTTTACCTTTAGTGTTTGAAAAGTTAATATATATATAAAAAATTGCGTATAGCTTGAAGGTTATTGGTTTTATAAAAATAAATTTCAATTAAAAGATTTGTATTAAAAATAGCCCTACATATTTGCAATGATAAGTAATTTCATATTTCAAAGAGTTAAGGAGGTATGATAAATATCAGAGCAGAACCCTTAAAGTTATTTGCCGAAATATTGAGAGTAGCCATTTTGTTTGGAATATTTATAGATGTTTGTTTATAAATGAAATTTAATCAAAATCGTTTTGAGCCGGTTTTGAATAAATCGATTTTTTCTCTTTTTGCCCTTCAGTAAACTACCCTTAATTTTATGGTTGGATATCAAATTTTAAAAAAACCTTTGGGCAACACTAGATACCAGGTTTTAGCCAGATCGGTAAAATAGTTTAGGCTCTAGTCAGAGGTACAGACAGAGAGACGGAAATTCAAAAACAACTCTTTTT